>CAJDSM010021487.1:48257-58870 GCA_903981925.1 Ostrea lurida
AAGACTATCACGATGACATAATTCATTTAGTGAGGACATATGCGGAAAAACAAATATTATTTCGTAGATTGTTATGTAGTAGATGTATTGCAAATATTTTGTTATGTTCTACCACACGCATATAGCTTATTCAGAAAACGTTCATTATGTTTGATGTACAGTGTAATAAATGCCACAAATCCATTATCTTTCTTTCTTTGTAAAGTTTATAATTACATTAAATACTTTGCATTTTACAGAGGTATTGCATGGTTACAGTATATATCCAAAACACCAATATAGTTGAAGGGTCAAGACAATGGAAACTGGCACCCTGTAATTTTTACGATATGCATAACCTTATGTCAGACGTTTTAAGGGTTAAAATAAGAGTACTAGCTATATTGAGAATCCCTGCGGTAGCAATCTATTTGAAAAGCTCTATATAACTACTCTATTTTGCATTTGAAACCATCATTTAGTGACCAAGCAACTAGAATTTATACCATCGCTAGAACGGACTATTTCATTGTATTCTTATGTCGTGTGTGAGGGAAAAATATATTCATATTCATTAAACAGTCGTAAATTGATAAAATGCTAGTTGGGTCGCCATTTTTGTGGTGTTCAATTACATTACCTAAAGGGATAAAACGCCAGAAGGGCGTGTAAACAAAATGTATAGATAGAAAATTAGAATCAAACGCTATAAAGGTATCTATCTAACAAAAAGGAGGGGGGGGGGTATTCTTAATCTTTCTTAATTTGCATGAAAAGTGGATTATGACAAAGGCTACAATAAAACTAGTTGTAACCCAATAATACGAAGAGAATGAAAACAGCCCGAAATTCCCCACCAATCCAACTTCTGGCTTCTGATTGGTCAAAATTGATCATGACGCTAGAGATTGAATCGACCGATAAGACGCGAAGATTGATTAAAGTGACAAGAGATCGTCTGTTGGCAAGCTCACACTTCTGAGAGAGACCATTTCCGCCTTAGAACAAGGATTACGTTACAGATGCCCAAGTTCGACATTACAAGTAAGTTTGAACAATTAATTTTATTTCTCTTGGTTAGTACCCTCGGCGCAAAAATGTAAAACATTCTTAGCAACACTTTGAAAAAAAATCACTTGTTTTCTTGGAATCCTTTCTTTTAAAATTAGACCTAACCATGATAACATTACTTCATTGGACATTGCGTGATTAATCCCAATTACGTGATTTTTTTACGAAAATATAAAGCGTTGTTCATTTTGCTCTAGACTTCGGATCATGTTTATAGTTTTGTTAAAAACTGTAAAGTTATTTCAATAGGAGTAGGAATAATCGTTTTTTTGCCAAATTTTCGTGAAAAAATAATGCTTTAAGCAAGTATGTCTTTGAAAAAAGCGATTCATAAAACAATCCGGATTAAAATCGTACCGTCTGATCCTAGAAAACTTGCAGGTATACTGTTGACGGTTAAATATGGAATATTATACAAACAGGCGGATCAAAGCAAGTTGGATTTGAAAAAAAGAAAGGGGGGGTTGCCCGGCGGTCTAGGTCATATCGACCCAAATCGCAATTCGAGGTTTTCTCAGCATTAAAACAGATATTATGAACACATGCTTTTTGAAAAACATTCTACATACACTTTGTCTTTATTGGAAACCCATGAAATAAAATCTTAGGGAATCCTACCGCCCCACACATTTTTTCTATTAATTTCTAACTTCAATATGTCTTGTGTGACTGAAAGGTAATATTTAATAATTTACTCTACTCAAATCACTTTCTCATATGTACCTAATATCTGTTTATTCACTAGAGAGCTGTGAGACAGGTGATCAGGAAGTGCAAGGAAGATCAGAGAATCCCCTTGTGCTGCACTATGACAAGTGAGCTAGTATCAAAGGCAGTTATAAAACCCTGTCACTTTTTGAAGTTTTCGATATGCCATGAGGGGGGGTTTCCACTAATCAAACAGGATATAATAGAATCCATTCATTACTACGAGAGTGGGATAGGGAAATTTCCAACCATGGGGACAGGATTCGCAGGTCTAGAACGAGGCTTTGCCGAGTTCACTAGCAGCGAATCTTGTTCTCCGAGTGGAGAATTTCCCTACCCACACGAGTAAATTAATGAGGATATTTTCTCACATTTATTCACTTGATTTGGCCGCGTAGAACGGGCCTTGAGAAAAATTTACAATATCAATATTAATATTTGATACTTAAAACCAACAAAAACTAATTAGACAGGCAGAAAGAGCATAACCCGAAAAATGGTTACACTTAATGTTAGTAAACACAAATAACTCAAGACTGTCCCCAGAGAGCTATATCAAATGTTGAAATTTTAAACGAAACAATTTATAAAAAAGTTTTGCTTCACCGTGTAACGTAATATAGAATATATGACGGCCACAATGAAATGACGTCGCAGCAGTGTGAGATCGAACAAAAAAACTCTCACATGGCTGTCTCACATGGTAAAGTCGTCTCAACACTGGTGAAAATGTGAGAAAAGGGTTATCCCTCTAACAATACAGTTTCACTACTACATAGTAGCCATAAACCTGTGTATCTTCACACTCTTATATATTTTATTAAGGTTTGAAGAATAATGATACCAAGATGATAGTGAGAGAAGCTAATAACAAGGAAGGATACGAGTTACAACTGATAGATTGCAGGTAACCGGCACCATGCATTGATTGAGGTATGAAAACTTGAATGCTCAGAGCCTTTATTGATCAAGATTTGTTTGTCAAGTCTTTCCATCAAGCACTCCCCATGTAATTTTGTAAAATGATGAAAAGTCCTACCCCTCTATACTAAAAAATTAAGTACTATTAAATAATATGTTACATTTTTGAGTGTACTATGCCAATAGTAGATCAGGGTTTTGACGCAGGTCACAACGAGCCGCAAGACGTGGACTATGCGTCAAAACCCTGACTACCATTTTGGCTAGTACACGCAAAAGTACAGTAATTATTATGCTGAAGTGTCAATAATGTGCACTTAAAAAACCCACCACTATTGATGAGGCGAAGTCCATTATTTGAAGTACTTTTTAAAAATAATCGATACGCGTTGCGCTCTGTCTCAATACATAAAAATTCCCGCCGCGCAGTTTTAATACGAAATTCATTGCAATGGTTTAGTTTTTCAAGGTCCAAGGTCTAGGAGTCAAAAAATGTTTGGTACCAGTCGAACAGCACTTGTCATTAAGGAACACATATAATCAGGTGAAATATCGAAAGTCCCATCACTTGCCATTAAAATTATGGCGCAATGTTAAAAGTTTTGAAAAGTAAGTCAAACTTCAAGGTTCAAAGATCAGGAGGTCAAAAATTTTTGCTAACCAGTCGCAGTGCTCAAGTTGCGAAGTAAAACGGTTGCA
Source organism: Ostrea lurida (assembly GCA_903981925.1). NCBI lineage: Eukaryota > Metazoa > Mollusca > Bivalvia > Ostreida > Ostreidae > Ostrea > Ostrea lurida. Next base: position 51,636 of record CAJDSM010021487.1, read on the forward strand.
TTTGCGACTAGAAAAATTGATTTTGCGACTAGAGATTAAAATACAAGTCGCCATTTTCGGAGTGAAGGAAAATCCGGGGCCTTAGACTCCCATTAAAAATATAATCGGAATGAAAAGTTTGGAATTAAATTATTTTAAGCAAAGATGGGCGAACACAATATTATTGATTAGGCTGTTTTATGGAAACAATCACCATTACCCGGTAAAGAGATGTACAATTTAGGCTATTCGCTCAGAGCTTAAAAGCCTTTTGAGCAGGGAGGGGTCATTATCGTACCACACGTATGTACGCAGGACATTCGGACCTTGGGGGGGGGGGTTATTCAAAGTATCACCCCATTTTAGTCGCCCTTTACGACAAGCAAATGTACTGAAGATGAATCCTAACTCGTATACTTACGATATTAAAAAGGAGGTCCTGGCATTTCGGAATTATGAAATCGGGGAAAGCGTATTTAATAGCCCCCAGACTTGAAACAAGTGTAACTGGGATGGATAGGCCTAATCCAGCCGGGATTTACACATTTCTCCAATTAAATAATGTAAACATAATAACAGATACTTGATGTTGCTTTTTCTACTGAAAAAATTTTGTAAGTCGTAGTATCTACAGAAATCTATACTTTGGCGAGTAGAAATGTTGTAAATGGCGACTAAAAATTTTAAAAATGGCGACCAAAATATTTCCAGGTACGCCATTAGCGACCTGACAAGCAGATGTGACTTGGAGCACTGAGTCGAAAGGGCTTGTCATAAGGAACTCAACATAGTGTAATATGAAAGTCCATCACTGTGCCAGGTTCAAAAGTTATGGCCAATGTACAAGTTTTTGAAAAGTAGGTCAACTTCAAGGTCAGGAAGGCAAAAATTATAGTACCAGTAGAGAAGGGCTTGTCATAAGGAGAACACATGTTTAATATGAAAAATCCCTTCACTTGCCATCTAAAGTTATTGGCCAATGTTAAAGTTTTTTTGAAAAGTAGGTCAAACTTCAAGGTCAGGAGGTCAAAAATTAGTCGTACCAGGTAAAAAGGCTTGTTCATAAGGAACACACTGTGTAATATGGAAAGTCCCATCCACTTGCCATTTCAAAAGTTATGGCCAATGTTGAATTTTGCAGACAGACGGAACAGACCAAGAACTATAAGCGCCTGAATCAAAGATTGCAAGAGGCGTAAAAATGACTGTTAAATTTTCAAGTTTTACCGGAGATTTGAAACTGATTGTTGCCTATTTGCAAACTATATAATCGTGCGTAGCGGATTATACTAGTTTGCAAATAGGCAACATTGGTTCAATATCCGGTTAAACTGTGAAAATTATAACAGTATCATTCTTATTATTAAATTTCCAACTACTATTTTGAAACGTCATAGACTTTATTTCGAAGTTCTGAATTAACAAAAACAAATGTCAAAAATCATGTCCGTAGGAATTTAGCTTCAACTGACGTCACAATAGCACTTCCATCATTTGTCTGTGACGGCGTAGGGAACTGGGACTTAGCTTTCAACTGATGTCAGCAATATAAAGGAATAGATTATCGATCATTTGTTGTGACGTTGAATTGTGACGTACGAAGTTTAGTTTATACGGTATGAACTGTATAAGTTGCTTCTGCAGAGAAAGCGAACAGTGATGATGTCAACTCGGGGCTTCTCCGGGGGTTTCATAGGACGAAGATCATGAGGGTTTTGTTTTAACTCTCATTCATCCTATTGAAAACCCCTAGAGAGCCGAAGCCGACAGGAAGCACTTAGTTGTCCAATTGGGACAGTTTCACGTGAGAAATTGATTAAGCAATTAATTGTGCCCGAGCCATGATTTTGCTTACATATTATGAATATGCTACATGATATTTCGTACAAGCCAGCATTCTTTTTATAAACATAAGGACAAGGCTCGAGCCTTGTTTCACATCGAAGCAGTTTGGTGAGTGCTGCATCTTACTTGTAATTCAAAACTGACTTTCCAAATTTTGCTGACTTAGAAATAACTTGAATTAAGCATTTTGTTTTAAAAAACCCTAATCTATCGAAATTAGCATCTAAAATTTGAAAATGTTTAGTTCAAAACGTGTCCATGTCCCTTTAAATGAAACAAATCCTGTTTCTGCGATCATCTCCCCTTTGGTGAGAGCCTGGTCCTACATTTGAAAGAAGTTTAATCCCCTTTAACCCAAGGATGATTTGTACCAAGTTTGGTTGATTTTGGCCCAGCGGTTCTGGAAAAAAGTAAAAAATATGAAAATCTAACGGATAGACGTCGGACAACAGGTGATCAGAAAAGTACACTTTGAGCTGATTCGATAGATTTTAAATTATTCGATTAGTTCCAAAAAAATTACCCGGTATACAAGTCGTAATAGTAGACATCTGGATACAAGTGGGTGTTCCAATTTGATCACTTCATTCTCTCACCAGAGGGCGTGTTACGCAAGGTCTGGCAACTCTTGGAATCACGTGACAATTTCATTACATAAGTTATTCCCGTTTTCTTTCCTTTTATAAAGTTTTTGTTAACAGGTGATACGTCACGCTCATTTTATAGCCCACTGGCACTTTGTTATGTACATTTTCATCATGTAACCGTTTGCCTCTTATTCGTCGTATTTGTTACAGCCTTTCTTGCTTCTGAATTCATGTTTACATCAAATTTTCACCACGTGAATGTCCCACATTCATACGCTTATTACAAAATAGTTCTAAATTTGAGATCAGAAATCATCTGGAGAATTTAAACAATTTACAGTGACCCATGCCAATTTGTAATCTAGTTCTACGGATTCGCCCGCTTCTATTTGTAATAAATAATGTCCACGCAATTTTTCGGGGGACTTTATACAACAAGCGCACAAAAGACCTTGATACACTTGGCAGACGAATGACAGAAGCACAGGCTCTCTAGAAAGTTCTTTATGTACAGTGTAATACGGTGTTTTAAAGGTTTCCTATCTTTTCTATGTATGATACTTCAAAACAGACACTAATTGAAAAATATTATTAAGTTCATGTGGTAAACATTTACAAATATTTGAGGACTTTAGATCTTTATTTGTAAACGTTTCGCTTTTTGAAATTACGCTTAATTCAATTAAATAATCATAAATAATCATAAATAATCATAAGAATATTTCTTGTATTCGCTCCTCGCATAATTTTTATCCCCAAAATAAAAAAACAACGTATTTGTGAAATTAGTTTGCCCTCTCGCTTAACTTTTTTGTTTGAAAGTCCGAAGAACTATTTTACAAATTGGTGTGGCTTAAACATAAATTTAATTGCACCAAAAGTATTTTTAATATAACTACATACATGTACATTGTATTTAGTCTTAAACATAAATGGTGCATATAATAATATGTAATTTAGGAGGTGACAGAGAAATAGTGCGAGAAATGCACGGAACTCTGGGTAGAGAATGGGGGTCACTTATCGCCTTTTTATTGTTATGTAATGACCATAGAATTTGTGAAATGCTGACTTTAAACGAGAAAAGTGACAGAACGGTTGAAATATGGTTCATAGTTAAGAGTTTATGAATTATAGAATTATATTGAGTGCTAAATTGTTATCCTGGCTTGATCGAGGCGTTCTTTCCACTGGAAAGCATATCAACTGTGTTTAGAGTTGCCCTATTCATTCATACTCTATATAACAACATAAACTAGATATGAGTAGGCTAATGTTAGAATACAAAGAGAGATAACTCCGGAAAAGGCTGCTTTCACGGTGCTAAAATCTAAAAGGTTTGGCTTTCACGTTATAGGAAAATCTACATCTAAAATTCCGATTACAAAAACATTGAAATATTTTGATACATATTTCACTATGAGCTTAATGTAATGGGAGAATAATTCTCAATTCAGAGTATATTCTAAAACTATCGGTGTATCAAATCTATTTTATGAGAAATGTTCGAGAATCTGGATAAAGATTCGGCATATTCTTGTTTTTCATGATACACATACATATAATGTACATATAGGTAAAAACCCTAATCCATTCATAAACTGACTTACGGTATGTATATTTGTACACGCTTCTAATGTCATGTGGAGTACCAGGCCATACATATTCCACATGCCGACAAGGAAAGCGTACTAACCAGCGGCCTCGGTTAGTTTACATTAGATTTGTTACTTGCTTTAAGTTACATAAAAAGGCATAGATGACCGAACAGTGATCAATCTCATAAGTCCCAAACATAATACAAAACAAGAGTTGGGCAAACACAAACCCCTGGGCACACCAGAGGTGGGATCAGGTGCCTAAGAGGAGTAAGCATACCCTGTCGACCGGTCACACCCGCCGTGAGCCCCATGTCTTGATCAGGTAATGGAGTAATCTGCAGTCAAAATCAGTGTGTGAATAACGGCGTAGCAGTTGCTATGAAACATGTCAGACAGCATTTGACCAAATGGCAAATTGTATGGGCAAATTAAATCGTAAAAACAATCATAGAATTTGCGAAATGCTGTCTTTAGACGTGACTGTTGAAACCCCTGCGACAACAATACGTCTATTTAGAGCAGTTCTATAGGATTCATCGTAAACGGTTTCTCCTATCAATGATGGCAGAATAGTCAAATGTACATGTATTTGGTAAACTTCCAAAACAAGTTGTTTATATATATATACATGATTTATATGATTTTAAACAAACACCATATGTAAACTAAACATAAATAGATAGAAATAACTAACAGAAATATTCAACATATAAATAAATAAAAATTGATAAACAACTTTTAAAGTCAGGTTTGTGAATCTTCAAATGAAAAAAGGTGTAGATATACGAGTATGCGATCTAATACAACACTGCAATACGCAAGTTTTTGTATAAAGAGCTCTTCTGTGTCGGAGGGACATTTGGTACATGTATATATTACACTAGGCGCTGATGCACATGTAGGACAAAAAAGGCAGTTTAAACAATACAAAAAAGCGGTTTCGGTTTAATTGTAGGAAATTTCAATTATGATTGAAATAAATGTTCTCATACAAAGAAAATTTTCAAAACCGAAATTGATTTGCGATTAAAAGCAATGACGAGATTGAATTAAATGTATTTCATTGTTTTTGGTTATGAAATTGTCTTCCCAATTTTCTGTTTAAACCGATTCCATATGCATATGAAACAAAAACTTGTATGAGAAACTGATTTTATACATTTATACGTATATAGCGATAGGCCATCCCACGTGCAAACAATTTCTTTTCACTAGCCGAGTCCGAAAACTCTCCAAAAACTCATATGCATTAATTTTCTAAACTTGCGTATTGCATTATTGCTTTTCAAGTAAAGTATTATTTTAAAACCATAAGAATTTGTGTATATCTATTCCTTCCACAGTGATACACTTATTCACCACACAAGTGATGATAGAGACATGCAATACAATGAGGCATACATGTATGGAAGTTTGCAAACAAACATTTCGTTATATAAATACAGACTCATTTCTATTTTTGCAAAAAAAAAAAAAAAAAAAAAATAACAAACAAACAAATCTGCAGATGTCATTACTGGTTCAATGTTAATTAAGTTCCCGAAGTAAATACCATTTTTCTCGAAAATGTCATTAAACAGTATTTTTTCAAAATTTTATAGCAATTCATACGACGATTTGTTGAGAAAATATAACCATTTAATCGCAATATCAGTGTTTCATATACCTACAAATGAGATAGAATTAAATCATGTTGAATTAACCATGTTCCTGTAAATAATACTGCAGTTCTCACTGATTAATAGATCTAACCAATCCAGAAATATTTTTGAATAACATATATACTAGTATATAGGAAATGTTTTGTTTGCGTATTAAATCTGGTCTCGACTGTACATCTACATAGTAGCTTAGTTACAGTACATGTATATATCCCATTTAATCCCATATGGCCTCTTCGTACAATGTATAAAAAAGTAACATAACATTACAATACATCTGTGGCATAATTGAAATAACATTCAGCTTGAAAGACTCACAAGCATCAACAATTAAAATCAACAACTTAAACCAAACCCCTTCATGATTTCACAGGTGGTTTTGCGGGAGGGAGTTCGGATGCAGAGTAAGGGGGTGGGGGCTCCCCATAATACGGCCCCGGCTGTGTGTTCATCCCTCCATAGCCGCTGGCACCGGGCTGTGGGTACTGTGGCTCTTCAGAGGGTGGTGCAGAAGGTGCAGATCCATAGGGCGCAGGGGGTGCGGATCCAAAAAACGGTTGTGGGGGCACCTGTCCGTGATATGGTTGCTGCTGCTGTTGATAGCCCGGATGATACCCTCCCTGTGCTGGTTGTTGGACGGGGTATTCTGGTTGTGCTGCCATTGCTCTTGGATACCCATGCGCTTGTGGACGAGGTGGAGTCGTAACAACGGTTGATTGGTTTTGGTTGGTAGCAATCACATGTCCGTTATCCATGACTGGATTATCGAGGTAATATTCGTCTGAAATTACAATGTTTTGTTTTGTACATTAATATTAACTATATGTCTCATCTCCTTTTAAAAAGGAATAATTCCAACTGTCTCCCATTAACCCCGATTCTCCAATATCAACTTTCAGGTCTTCGGTGCGCTGGTTGATATTAGAGTATCGGGGTTAATAAGGGATGCAATTGGGGTTGGATTATTTTCTTCGTTTTATTCTAGGTGCGTCCTGTAAAACCGATGAATAAAAATTTCAGGTTGAAATAAAAAACATTAAGGAATTTGAATTATGAGAATTTTTAAAGTATTCAATGCTTCTCACTTGACATTCCAATAAAAGATACGCCCCACACACAACTCCAGATCCATCCGAGCAGAAGAACCGGAAGGGTGAGAATTTGAAGTATACCAATCCAGAAACTAATGCAAAAGCTACTCAGCTTCTCGCAACCAGTCATGTCTTCGCTGCGTGCGCAACAGCACACTGTAAATCCCGCGATTATTGTTCCTGTAAATGTACAAATAAAACTGAATATAAAGACATACACATGATCAATATCATTTTACTCATTCATAGCATGCATGCAGGGACAGTGAAAACGTGAAGATAACGAACAGTGATGACTGATCAATCTCATAACTTCTATAGAAAGTTTAAAATTAAAAGTATGGCAAACACGGGCCCCTGGACACACCAGGCCTGGAGGTTATTACACTTTTTTTTTGTACTCATACTCAAACTCGTACTTTGTGACGATTTATTATCTATGCACAACCATGTTTAATTTGAGTACAACTC
>CAJDSM010021488.1:17118-29532 GCA_903981925.1 Ostrea lurida
ATAGATATTCTCAGCCTTACACATGTGTACCAAAAGACCCGAGCTGTCATGTTAGACTAAGACGTACATGTAAGCGATGAATGGCAGATATCAAAGAGTAGAGCCGACAAGAGTATTGGTCACCCAAGCGTTTGCAGCACGTCGATCCAAATCTATTTTGTGCTGATCTGAACAGAATCAGATAACCCTGAATTGATATGTACAAGTCATGTATATGTTCTGTACAGCGACCTCTGGTCTGTTAGGGTTATGTTCCACTGATGGTCACGTGGGATCTTTTCTGTTAGAGCTTTTATCTGTATGACCATGCCATTTTTTTTTTGTGTTCACATATTTTGGATATAAGAAATGAATCTTATATTTTTTTCGGGTGATGCAGGTGTCACCGAATTTTAGACGGTAAAACTCATCAATGCGCGAAGATTGATGAAAAGTTTTACCGTCTAAAATTCGGTGACACCTGCATAACCAAAAAAAAATATAAGATTTATTTCTTATCATTTAATTTTATATTACAACAACAAAATAATGTTCATTAGACTTTACTTGTTGTTCAGGTACGTGGTCGAAAAATCACCTCAATTCTTAAAAGATGTTTTAACCAATGAGAATCGGCGCTATGTGATCACGTGAGATAAAATTAAATGATGAGATCGAAGATCGGGGGCAAATTGTTCTTGTCCTGTCTGTCATACTGTTTTCTGTCTTTCTGTCTGAAACTTTAACCTTGGCTATAACTTTTGAATGGTAAGTACTAGGGCTTTGATATTTCTTATGACCTTTCCGCTTATACCTACAAATATATGTAACTATTTGACCTCCGAATCTTGACCTTGAAATTTGACCAATTTTCAAACACTGTAAAATTGCCATAACTTTTGAATGGTAACTGATAAGGATGAAATCATATTTCAAGCCCTTTCCACTGATACCAAACTTTTGGACCTCCTGAACTTGACGACCTACTTTTCAAAAACTGTTTACATTTAGATTTTCATTTTTAATGTATACAATGCTCACTTATGTATTTAATGGTCAGCAAAAATTTGGAATTTCATTTGTTGAGTTGCAAAGTGAGCTACAGCACACCTCAACATTCTCGCTATGGTAAACAAGGCTCGATCCATGTTTTTGTTTACTAAATATGAATATGCTAGTATACGTCCATTTTAAGCAGATTTTTTTTTTGTCAAATTACAAGCTATTCTGACACAATTAAATAGTTTCTAGTGATTCTCACATCTCATTTTGTTTTTAAACATAGTATTTTATGGTGAAGCAATCTTTATGTAAATGTAACAAGGTGAGCTTGTTTACATTGCAAATAATTGTAAGTCTGTATCTCACTTGAAAATCAAACAATGACGTTAAATTTTTGCTGACGATTAGAAATACCGCTAAATGAAGGCATTGTAAACATTAAAAGTTGAAATTTGAAGTTCCTAAACATTTTTTAAGCCTCAAAAGTGTCATGCCCCTTAACTTTTCAAGTAGTAAGCGATGTATCCTTCATATTTCACATGCGTAATTCTATTGACAAACCCTTTCCACGAGTTTCACAAACAGATCTTGTTTTCTTTATCACCACTTTTTAAAAACAAAATTATGTAATGTACGTGTAATTATAGACGACAGTTACGTAGGAAGTTCCGGGCCTTAAAACTATTACAATATTTACAATCATCTGATTATCCTGTCCCCCGTCTTAGTCATTATTTGATGATGTTCACATTGTTCTAACCAAGGATCTAATATTTTCGTACAATTTACATCAGATCCTACCTTCGCTTTTGTTGTTTTGTATATGTTTTTTTTGGGTTATGATTACGTTTTACACGATGTTACCTTCGCCTATTTGTATCAAAGCGTGCTTTATAGCCTTTCTCATGTTGAAAAGTATATTCACTTTCCTACAGGTACAGGTACTTCAGCACACCAGTTGTTATTTTTGTATCATATACATGTAACAATGGCATTTGTCACATAAATTTTAAATACATGTATTTTCTTTTTTCTTTTCCTCAATGTATTGAGTAATGTATTTGTCCCAGCTTGTAATTTCTCCGACATACCATACATTAGGTAGTAATTTAGAACACTTTCTAATTTCAGGAGAGGAAGGAAAAGTATTAGTTTTTATTAAACAAAAAAAAAAAAACCCTCTCTCTCCTCTCTCTCTCTCTCTCTCTCTCTCTCTCTCTCTCTCTCTCTCTCTCTCCTCTCTCTCGTCTCTCTCTCTCTCTCTCTCTCTCTCTCTCTCTCTCTCTCTCTCTCCTCTCTCTCTCTCTCATCTCTTCTCTCTCTCTCTCTCTCTCTCTCTCTCTCTCTCTCCTCCTTCGTCTCTCCTCTCTCTCTCTCTCCTGCCCTGTTTGTCTGTCTGTCTGTCCTGTCTGGTCACCATCTAACGCTATGTCTGTCGTTGTTTTTTTTTTTCATCCCCTTGCGGTCTTGGAGAGTGCTAGATCCGCTCCAGCCAGTATATTGACCAACCCGTTGTCAGGCCTAGCATTAACCGGTCCTTAAGGTCAAGAACACGTGATTAATTATTGTTATTAATTAAACAGTGACATAAAAGGGTGACAAGGGGCGTGAAAACACGCCAAGCCCGCCATAAACACGTCCATCTAATGGGACGAATTGCGTGTATGTAAGAGAGAGAGAGAGAGAGAGAGAGAGAGAGAGAGAGAGAGAGAGAGAGAGAGATGTTGAATGGCCTCATAATCATGAAGATTTGATTATATATGTTTCTATATTTAAGCGACAAGGAAAGGCACAGGTTGTTTTAGATAAACATTCGAGTCAAGAGACGCAGGTTGGACGTCAGTGGGTGAACATTGGCGGAATATTTAGTGGCTTGATTAGAGAGGCTCACGTAGTCCCGATTGATCCCTTACAAATCAGCAAAATTCATTCATCACAATTTTTATGCGGCCTTCAGTTGGTGTCCGTTTTTTGATGTATGAAGGCAAATGCAGTGAAAAACCTTTATTTTCTTATTTTTTCATTTTTATGAACCTTGAGCAGAATAATAACCCCACTACATGTGCTGGAGTATATAACGCGCTGGGCGGGGTTATAGATGAGTATTACGATGATTATAGAGAGCGGGACACGTCTATAGGCCCCGGATGACCGTCTTCTTGTCAGGCGTGGAGAGATTATGCGATATTAATTGATAAACAGAGTGTAGGTTACACTCACGTGATATTTACAGCGGAAAAAATAATGTTATTGTAACTGATCGACATGGATTTAAGTTTCAAAGATTTCAATCTGTGTTTGTTTCGTTTACAACTTTTATTTGAAAAGTCTATTTAAAATATTTGTTTTGATTTTCTAACGTTCGTGAATCGTAAAACAGGAGACTTTGAGCGGATTGTCTTTTAACCTAACAATTTTCGTATTGGCATGTGTGTGTGTGTGTTGTGCATTAAGAAGAGGGAAATTGCTAAAGATTGTTCAACAAGTGCGTCTTGATGGTGGACGCGAAATATAAATCACTTATGATTATTTTAAGTGGTCTTCGCTCCATCTAAAGGGAACTGTAGAGCTGTCATCAATTAACTCATTTCCGAGGTCGTTTTTTTCTCTCTTATGCCAAATTCATCGAAAATTGGCGTGTAAAAGATCGTCAATGGGATTTCTTTGAAGAAAGGAAAAATTATTAATATCATAATTCATCGAAAACAGGCGTGCAGAGAGGCGGTCTCGTGTCGTCAGTGTGTGGACGTATGGGTACTGAAGTGTGAGTGTTTTATGCGGGACAGCTGTGACGAGAAATGAGGAATATATCCAATTTTGAATTTTTCCAGGAAGTGGGTTCCCTAATTCATAGTGAGGACCAGTTAGAGGCTTTATACCGGAAGCATTTGGAGTGTATCGGACTCATTGCCGCGGAACGACACAACGCTTCACTTCTTAATGGTGAGTTTTCTGGGTGTGAAACGTGCGCGTGCGCTTGTTCGTGCGTTTGTTTATGTGTTTGTTTGTGTATTTGTGTATATTTGTTCATGGATAGATAATAGGAACCGGTGACATGTCTGTAATAATGATAGTAGTGGGTCTATACTATACCACGCGTATTAAAAACGCAAGGAATGAACGGATTTTTATTCAAAACGTGGATTCAAAATAGCTCTGAAATTCCGCTTTAATCGTCTTTCATCCAGACATGAATGGTTCTTTGTCCAGTAACATCAATATCTATACCGTCGATCTACCGTAAAAATAATCCCCACCACCGCGTATAACCCAGAACATCTGGTAGTTTTCAACTCAATTCCTAATTTTTGCCGTCGCCATGAACAACGTCACTTCCGGTATCCCATTTAAACAGATAACTCATCACTTTGAAAGTCGAATATTAAATTTGATTACTGAGAAGCAAATTATTATGTTGTGATTATATCAAATATATATTATGTGCTAACGCGAAAAAAAAAAAAAAGGTTATTCGAGGAATGTATAAGAAAAAAAAAAGCATATCATACATGTACATGTATGTCTCCTGCGCTGGTGTTGGAGATACTCTCTCATAAACTGGTTTGGTAACCGTCTAACAGATGGACGTATTCTCTCTTTACAACTTCTATTAATTAATTGATCTGTAATCTAGGCGTTCCATGGCGTCTTACACAAAATTAGAAATTTTATAGAAGAGAACGAGAAAATATATTGCGGTTCAATGATTTGAATTATCGGTAAACGTCATGATAATGTATGTCTTGAATTACCGGCAAACGTTACAATTATGCATGTCTTGAATTACCGGTAAACGTCATAATTATGACCCGTAAACGTTATTCATATAGCCGTGTTGATCGTGGTAACTTGAAGAAATGTATATAGAATGATAACACCATCTTTATGATCAACTATAATTTATTTACAGAGACTAGCTTATGACCCTAGTGGGTTTTCATCAGGTCAAGAAGACCTGCTAGGGTCGTAAGCCAGTCTCTGTAAATGAATTATTAATAACTGTTGATCATAAAGATGGTGTTAACACTCTATATGCATTTCTTTAAATTACCGGCAAACGTAAATTCTATTCTAATGCAATTGTTTGGTAACAAAGTACTTTTGATTGGATAATGCATCTGAGATTTGAGGTGGTTAAATGAGCGTTAACGAGATGGGAAGCTTTCGATTGTGACGTCATAATGCCGTGACGCAAAAACATAACAAGATGGGAAGCTTCGATTGTGACGTCATAATGCCGTGACGCAAAAACATAACGTCAAGCATAAACATTTCATAACAAAATAGCAAAACAAATGTAAACATAAGCAAGAATTGCATTAGAATGGGAAGACTACCTTTCTCATTTGTGATTGGCGACCGTTAATGCTGATTTAAAGATTGCAAAACATTCCGTTTTACCGGCTCCGCTTACGCGTCGCCAGTAAAACTCAGTTTGCAACCGTTAAATCAGCATTAACGGTCGCAAATCACAAATGAGAAGGTAGTTATTCCCTAATTTCAACGACTGAGGATTGTAGTGAAAGTATAGAGTAAATATAAAGAATAAATTAATTTTTTTTTTTTTGAAAATTCATGAAAATATGAGATCCATTTGCTGAAGCGCTGCACGTATTGAGATAACAATCACAAAACATGCCGATTTATTAAAGCTTCCGAGTTCATGCCCTCCTATATTCTCAGAACTGAAATTTATTTCTTAAATATACCATGACTGACAGGGGGATGATTGGCCGCTTACCCGAGGTTATCTGCTGTCAGGTATAATTGATATCGCTGGTTATAAGGGGGATCCATATTAACTGCATGCTGTGCAACCCGCCCCCCTCTACACCGTGTCAAGTATATTATATACCATTGATTCACTCCCTGGGCAGTAAGTATGGTGAATTATTATGTTGATAGTTTAAATTGACAAATAAAGAAGAAATTAGGTTTGTGGCGTATCAACAAAGTTGCGACAATACCGTCAAAGCATCGCGATGTCATTTTAGATCTAGGACGTCGTGTGGCGGGAATAACAAGGCAACGCATTTAGGCTTAAATCTGAAAGAAAAGTTGTGTTATTGTGATAGTTTTGTGTGTAACTTTACCCATAATCTTTAATGAAATAATAATAAATTTAAAAAAACCCTCAGATTTTATCAGAATGAAGATTTTATTTCAATTCTATATGGGAAAAACATGATGTAAGTTTGCTTCCTTCAAACCTCTTAATTAATACTAACACAACTATTAATCAATAGGAAAGATTATAAACTTTATTTTTTCGTTTTTGTCATGGTAGAATGAATCACAATGCTTTTATCCAACCCCACTCTAAACTGGTAGCTAATATTGTTTTGACAGGAATTCATACACGCCGATGAAGAGGAAAAGATAAAACAAACAAAAAAGAAAGAAAAAAAAAAAACCCTCAAAACAACACACAATGCAAAACTCATATGAGAAGAAGAAAAATAAAGAAGAAAAAAAAAACCTCAAAAACAAAAACAAACAAACAAAACTCATATGAGAAGAAGAAAAATAAAGAAGAAAAAAAACCCCTCAAAAAACAAAAACAAACAAACAAAAAAGAAACTCCCCAAAAATAACCCCCCACCCAACTTTGTACAGGGATTTGACCCCCCCCCCCCTAAATCATAGCTGTCTCACTTTTTGAGCACCGGTAGGATGTTTTAGGCCTTTGTTACGCCTGTCAACACGTGTAATGTTTGCGCTTTAATGTGTAATGGATAACAAAGCGTGTTATATAATAATCACCGGTACAATTTATAAACAGTCAGTTAATCGCTTATCAGATGATGTTGAAGGTACTTGACATAATAATCGAATGAAGACAAATATTTGTGTTTTATCGATAAAGTCCACGCGCGCTATAGCGCGCTCGCAAGAAACGTTGGTCATGTGTGTGGGAGTAGGTGGAACGTGTATGTGTGTGTGAAGGGGGTGGTGGTGTAGGGGGGGTGAGGGTGAGGGGTAAGGCTAGTGTAAATGCTTCTAGGTATATTCTAATTCAACAGTATAGATTTTTTTTCTCAGTAATATTAAAAAATTATGATATGGAGTTGTTAAAAAGACCGAACGTAAGACCTGGTATGAAGACAGAAGTTGTGTTTGTTATAACAGGGTGATCTCCCTTCCTGTTGCAATCAGAGCCTCGGTTAACGTCCCTTATATACATCGTAGAATGATAGGGCGCCACGCTAATTTCCTAGCGGAGCGTCTGGAATCAAGAGCAGACAATCCAGTCTAATATACTATTAACGAGCTAGTTCCGACTGAATTTTAGACGGAACACATTTTGAGTGAATGTCAAGCGATTTTCAGGCACTTATACATGTACCTATTTTTGCAGGAGGTAAAAACAATAAATCTACTATGATCCATATGCACCAGTATCAATACTTATAGGTATACTGACTTGTCAAATGGAGAAATATGAGACCGAGTTTTTTGGCGCGTAACGGACCGAGCTTGCGAGGTCCATTCGCGACAAAAAACGAGGTCGTCATATTTTTCCATACAAAGTCCATAACCTTTTTTTATATACTTTCAATTTCATTTAGAAAGTAAAAAATTTTTATTTTTAACACTTTTTTCAATAGTTTAACAGACTAAGAGCTGAAAAACAAAAAAAATTGAAACTTAAAATTTTTGACGTTTTAACAGTAACGTCAAGAAACGTGCTCTATTGTGACGTCACAATCAAATTTCCAATTTTTTCAATTATGACGTCAGCTTGCGGGCGAAAAGTTTCCGGGCATATATCGTGTGATATATGCCCGGAAACTTTCAAAGGAAAAAGAGGAGATGAAAATGAATAGGTATAATAATAATCGAATACACCATCGTTTAAACATTTAACCAGAATTTGTTTTTATTTCACGACATAACCATTTTGCAGATCGTTTTTCAGAAACATTGCATCATCAGTTCGTTTTGAAAGGAAGAAACCAACATGATACGGTTTTTTTACATACAAACCTAAAGTGCTTTTATCTATACATGTAATTCATACATGTATATATACCTTTCTGACACCCATGAAATTACGTATTATGCGGACATGCATATGTATAGTATTGACAGCATCAATTTCGTTTTTTCAAAACATAAAAATGCCGTTCCGAAATTTTAATAACCGACCATCTCTTGTCCACTTCGATTTGTTAAATCCTTTGTGTAGCGCAATAACTCTGTTTTAAAGGTGCATCTTTGAACGAATAACGATTGTTATTTGGTGATGATCATTGGTTAATGATAAAACTTGAATGTTCTTTAAACCACCCTTGTATCAACAATTGGCCTTTTGCTAGAGGTTACGCGACACCATCACTCCAAACCAGATCACTGGTACATAGGGTACAAATAAAAATATACAAATAAAAGTATTGTTATAAGTACAAGCTTGCCGTGAACCCTCAGCATGCTGGCGTGTGTGATCGTTAACTCTCTCTGGTCTATGGCAATTTATTAAAAAAAAATTTCGCATATTGGCATAGACCAAATTTGGTCCTTCATTCAGTGAAAATGCCCAATCTGACACCTGCACAGTTCGTCTCACGGATTTTCTCAATTTTATTTTCTTATCATTATTTTACACTGTTTCATTCCGACACACTGAATATTCTGAAAAATGTCTCCCCGGTGCATGTTTTATCATATTTTACCTCCATTAGGGCGACACGCCGGCGGTATACCTGTTTTAAAACAAGATGTCGAACTTGATTAGCGATTATCCCTAGGAATGTGGTCATAATAAACACGTATAGGGGGACTGGGTACACTGCGTGGCAGATTGTAGAAAGCCCGGAAAGATAGACCGGTGTCAATGAATTTTACTCGGGTTCGACGTCCGCATGAACACGATTTATATCGATTAAGGAGGGATGACACACCAGACCAATCTGATATGAGTGATATGGCTGGAAAGTGGAAGGATATTTACGGTGATATTTTGAAATTGAAATTTGTTCAAACCTTATGTAAAAGCATTAAAATCCAACAACACCCGGTGTACCTATCAGTGTCGGATCCATATAACGGATGCAAGGCCAAACAGAAGAATTATACAAAATACTAAAAACGAGAAACGACACGAACTATTTTTGGGTCGACCCATCCCTTCTTCAGAACAAGGTTTACATACGATAGACATACATAAGATATGGAATAATTAACACTAGCACTGTAACTAAACTAAGTATACAAACGTACATACTGTCCCCCACACTAATCTGCCCAGGCTTGTATCTTAGCATTACCTCACCCACAATCTACATCTGCATCTGCCCAGAAACTAAGATGTACATGTACTTTCCATGATCAACTCTGACCGACGGGGGCCTACTACTACTACTACACTACTAAATGTACTACAGTACTACTACTACGACAAAATGTACACATGGAACTAAAAACCACAGCATGTATACACGTGAGTCAAAACCACAACATGTATACACGTGAGTCTAAACCACAGCATGTATACACGTGAGTTTTAAGCACAACATGTATACACGTGAGTCAAAACCACACAACTGTATACACGTGATGTCAAAACCACAACAACATGTACACTTCAAGTCTAAAGCACAACATGTATACACGAGAGTCAAAACCACAGCATATAATACAAATGAGTCAAATCTGTTTTAACGACCTGTACACACGTGAGCCATATCTAAAACAACATTGACACACGTGAGCCAAATCTAAAACAACATGTATACACACGTGAGCCAAATCTAAAACGGCATTTACACACGTGAGCCACATCTAAAACGACATGTATACACACGTGAGCCAAATTCACACACGTGATCCAAATCTAAAACGACATGTATGCACACGTGAGTCAAATGTACACAGGTGAGTCATGTACATACGTGAGCCAAAAATAAACCAAGACATATTTGACAAGCCTGACTTCTCCATGAACCCAAGTTTTATAACTTGAAGAATGACATTTTGCACATTTAGATGAAACCTTTTATGAAATCAAAACAAAGTGTTTTGCTCTCCGTAATGTCTCTATCTGATGCAAGAATCAAAACTCGGAATCGTTTTGTTTTCAATATAAAACTTCCTAAGGCTTACGATGATAGAATGCCACCCACTTAGGTGTTTGTTTTGATAAGAGCAGCTAAAAATGCAGGTATTTCACATCAAAAGTGCGTGTATATGTATGTGTGTATTGGACGGTCAATAGGATCCCTAGACCTTAAATTGAAAATCAACTGAAGTCTAAAGTTAGAATTAAAATATCTTGATTTTAACTTGATATACATCTTTCGTGATTTGCAGACTTGTGTAAAGTATGTACATATAATGGTGCATGTCACAAACTTTGGATCTGTTATCAAAAGCGCTGCAAAAGTTATAACAATTTAAAAATTGACCGAAGTCTGTTTTCAGTTCATGGTCTTGAGGTTTGGTAGTTGTTTAATATATATTTTTCCACTTTAATAATTGTCGGCATAATTGTTATCATTAATGTTATCCTGTTTTAGTCGTTATTATCATCCTTATCATTAGCAGTATATAATTCAGGTTCATGTACACAATGGCGAAATCTTATGTTATATTTCATAAATAAGTTCTTGTTGTAGGGGTTTCAACGATTAACGGCAGCATTTCACAAATTCTATGATCGTTGTAACGATTCAGTTTGCCAGTATGGCCTGCCATTGGGACAAATGTCTGTTGTGTTTCGTGCCAATTTTTATGCCGTTTTTCACACACTGATTTGATTACGGATTGGTCCGTATTTGAATTTGCCTGATCAAGACTATGGCCTCACGGCGGGTGTGACCGGTCAACAGGGAATGCTTAATCCACCTCTGGTGTGTCCAGGGGTCTGTGTTTTCCCAACTCTTGTTTTTGTATCTGTTAGGGACTTAAGTGATTGATCACTGTTCGTTATTTTTGCCTTTACATAGCACGTGTATTAAAACGGCTCGAAATTCCAAAAGAAATGTCAATATAATGTAAATAAGAAATTCAAGTTCTCGAGGAAATCCACAAGGATATGAACTACAACAATTCACGACTGTATAATGTGATGACGCGTCTAACGGAGTTTTCCGGTATACCGCTCATCAGGTGCTGACACGTTTTATGGAGTTTACCGGTATATCGTTCATGAGGTGCTGACGCGCTTTGTGGAGTTTACCGGTATACCGCTCATGATGCACCGACACATTTTATTGATTTCACCGGTATACCGTTCGCGATGTGCTGCTGCGTGTTATGATTGCTTGATTCATTATAATTATTTTACGTCCCACTCGAAAATATTTCACTCATATGGAGACGTCACCGGTTTTTAGGCCTATGCTCGGCAACGTTGAAGTGCACTTCACACCTTCATGAATTTCAAAAATAATGTTTCTTAAATATACATGGTAGCGATAATATTGATTCTGTATATGATATTACGCAGAAATGTTCAATATCAGAAGATGATATTACATGGAAATATTCAATATTAGACCGTGAAGACAAGAAATAATTCTATATTTTTAAGTTAGATAACTGTTAATCGCTAGAGAAAAGATGGAATCGAACACTTTATTAAAGAAACGAGTGAATAAAAGAGAAAATCCAAATGGTGAGTCATCTTTTATTCGCAAGGGCATGAACTGCGACGCGCATGCGCTTTGTGTTAAATGTTAGGTGGAGACATAATCAAATATTTACACGTAGAGGGAATATTTTTTTTTTTTTAAATATTGATATTTTTTCTGATTTATATGAATTGATTGATTGATTATGTATTGTTTTACGCCCTGCTCGAGAATTTTTACTCATGAATATGAAGACGTCACCATTGCCGGTGAAGGGCTGCACAACTTAGGCCTATACTCGGCGCTCATGGCCTTTGAGCAGTGAGGGATCTTTATCGTGCCCCTGCTGTGACAAGGGACCTCGTTATTTTCGGTCTCATCAGAATCACCGCCCCATTTAGTCGCCTCTTACGACAAGTAAGGGGGTACTATGGACCTATTCTGACCCGGATCCCCACGGGAACTGATTTACATGGAAGTATTGTTCAATAGTACAGACTTTTGAGAGAGAGAGAGAGAGAGAGAAGAGAGAGAGAGAGAGAGAGAGAGAGAGAGAGAGAAGAGAGAGAGAGAGAGAGAGAGAGCCCGCAGTTGTTTAAAGAAGCAAAAAATTCTGAAAATTCTGGCTGTTTGACAAAGTATGTGTTTGAATCGTTAATGAGCTTCTGTGTTTCCTGACAGCGATGTGTGGTACAGGTATATCAGCTGTGTAGATGGATAGACGATCTGGCTGACGTACCAGTCATCTCGAATTTATCATAAACTGCTAAAATCCACATCTAAATAAAATAGAATAAAATAAACTGATCAAATCCACATCTAGATATAAACTGGCGAGGTTAACATTGTGTTAAACGTAATC
>CAJDSM010021489.1:0-23301 GCA_903981925.1 Ostrea lurida
AAGACACCAAGAAAAAACACAAGAGTGATGGGGAGGATAAGGTAAGTGGCTGCAACAACAAATGATAAGTGAATTGGGGAGATTAAGCGTAATGGCTGGAACAACGAGTGTGGGAGTAGAATGGCGAGAGTGATGAGAGTGTAAGTTGGCTGAAACAACGTGAGGTGATGGGGAGGGAAGGTAAGGCTGAAACACATGAGTGATGGGGAGGATAAGTGTAGGGCTGAAAACAATTCGTGATTGTATGGGGAGGGTAGGTAAGGGCTGAAACAATGTGAGGATGGGGAGCGTAAGATAAGGGCTGAAGAACGTGAGTGATGGGGAAGGTAAAATAAAGGGCTAAAACAAACTCGTGAGTGATGGGGAGGGTAAGGCGTGAGGGGGCTGAAAACAATGTGAGTGATGGGGTGGATATGGTAAGGGCTGAAACAAGTTGGATGGATAAACAAACTAACATCCAGGAAGTCTCAATCAAATACATGCTGGAGCTACATTGATGAGTTCAATACCTGTGTATGTTAGGCATAATACATAGTATGTTTTGTCTTTAATGTTCCTTAATTTTTTAAAGGAGAACAAAGATGAGAAGGGAGAAGGCAAGAAAAAATCATCCAAGCACCAGCTGTCTATGTGGGTGAGTTCAGATTAACCTTGGAATCCATCATAGTTATAGGAGTCACATGGTTTGTTCGTTTATTCCTGTTTTGTTTGATATAAATACTGTAAAGGGCTTTAATTTCGTGGGGCTAAAATTTCGCGATTTTCATATTTCGGTATTTCACAATGGTTTAATTTTTGCGGATTGTAAATAAACTGAATTATAATCATACCCACAAATACATTAAATAGCACTTCGCGATGGTTTTATTTGCGCAATCGTTAATGTAATCGCGAATATAGCGAAAATAAAACCCACGCGAATATTTCCCCCTTTACAGTAGAAGGCAATGCTTTGTAACTGTGCAGAAAATGTTTATTGTAGAACCTTTCTGGAGAGAGGGGCTCAGCCATTGACCTAGATTTAGGACCGCCTATTGATCCGACAACAGCCGAAAACTACAAGAAAATCAAACAGGTGAATGTTGGGGATGGGGTAGGGATATATAAGTAGGATACATCAGCCTATGCTGGAGTAATAATTGAGTATTAAGATTTTTAAGCTTTATACATCAATATATCTTTAAACATTAACAGATCTTGCTAAGGCTGACCAAGCTTTGTATCCAGGAGACTGCTGAGCCTGGTGTAAAGAAACCGAGGAAGCATGAACAGAGACTGCTTAGGAACATGAGTGCACCTAATGTTGTACTGGAGCTACTGCAGATCTCTTATGAAACAGTGAGTTTTAAGTTGTACATAATGTAAGGCACAAAATGTACCTTGTTCATTTTCAGAGTTGTGCCAGATACAGTAATATGTACATATATTTTGATGCACCTTTGAAAAATTGATTCTGCAATGTTAGTTTAAAATTATTCAGTTGATAATTCTTTTCAAAGATATATTTTAATAATGAATCACAATGCTGATTAAACTTTGAGAGGCTAGTTTAAAAGTTCAAAAGTATAACATCAGCAGGTGTTAGGTTAAATACAAATTTGAATTGATACAATTCTTGCTGTCTGTTGTTAATCTGCAGCATTGATTTGACACAATGCTCTCTGCCCATTGTGAATTGACAGTGTTGATTTGACCCAATGCTCTCTGCAGAATGAAGACGTGAGGATGCATGAGGTGATGAAGTATGCCCACGAATTCCTGCAGAGTTTCTGTCTGGCCAACCCTCCCAACCAGGCCCTCCTACATCAGTACCTGGAGCTCTTCCTCACCCCAGGGGTAAGTCAAGAATATAACTTGTAGATTTCTTAAACAGAGAATATCCTGTCAGAAGGAAGTCGGTATTCATCGACTTGCAACTGATTTTTCCAATGAAAGTCATTGTCATGTCATGCATTATGGTTTGAAAAGACCAACTGATTCACAGTGCTTATTGGGTATTTTGTCATAGTATTTATGTAAATATAATAGGTTTATAACAAGATATTTTACTCTCCTTAGTTGTTGGAAGCTGAGACAATGACTGCCATTTTCCATGACAACAAGAACCTGTGTAATGAGGTCACGGAGCGTGTCATCCAGCACTTTGTTCACTGTATCGAGACTCACGGCAGACACGTCCCATACCTTAGGTTTCTACAGACTGTTGTGAAGGCAGAGGGAGAGTACATCAAAAAGACACAGGACATGGTCATGGCAGAGGTGAAGTAAAAAGTCTTGAGAATTACTGTAGAGAAACTTGGTACATGTATCCGCCTTGTTCCATATTTGATGAATTGATATAGTCCAATAAAGTTTTTCACAGGGCAATCAAAAATAAATTTATGAGTATGATAGAATTGCACCAGTGAGGAACAAAATTTTGTAGTTTTGGACTACAAAGAAAAGCTGCATACTTCCAACCTTGGGAAAAGTATGTCTACTGTGTATTCACTTCAAATCCTGGTATTCCTCATGCATCTATGAAATTTACGCTGTAGTTTTTTTCTGTGACATTGTGATGTAGCTGATCCTTTGATTTTATGTGCTGATGTTGAATACACAGTATAACCTCGTTTTTAGGTCATCTGAGTCTGTCATCCGCTGTGCATAAAGAAGTGAATATTTTTAACTTCTTGTTAACTACCATTCTGATTCTTTTCAAATTTGGTATGAAACATCTTTGATGCAAGAGGACTTAAATTTTAGGACTCCTTCACTTCTTAGATCTTAGAGGCAGGAAAAACTGCCAAAAATTGGCCAATTTTCAAAAATCTTTTAAGAAATTTAAAACGAAATGCATAGTGATGTACAACAAGAAGACTTCTACCAAAATTTCCTGATCTGGAGGGTTGAGGTTCTACCTACAGGGTGGGGCTAAAATTGGTATAGGTAATGTACATGTGTAAAACATTTGAATAATGTCAGTTTTAATGCTATTGAGAGTAAATTGAAAACAAGTAAATAGGAGAATGAGGTAGGTACTTTTAACTAATATTTAGGTGACTGATAAGGCCTGTGATTAGATGACTGATAAGGCCTGTGGACCTCTTGTTAACATAATAATGGGGTTCCCCTGTACCGATAATTATTACCCAAATTGCGCAATAGAATTTGTCATGATTTAGAAGTTCTATTTGTAGTTGGTGAATGTCGGTGAGGAAGTTTTGCTGTTCTACAATGATAAGACGTCCTTTGAGACGTTTGTGAAGCTGATGCGATCTGAGCATGATCTGTGTGACCCTGCCAGCCCCCTGATTTACCACATTAACCTGGTGCAGCTGCTGGCCCTCTGTACAGAGGGGAAGAATGTGTACACCGAGATCAAATGTCACTCCCTGTTACCGCTGGATGATATCGTTAGGGTTGTCACCCATACCGACTGTATACCAGAGGTACAAACTAGTCAAGTTTAATAGGGATGCAAATTGAAAAGAATAGTAAACTTGCTATCGAATTCAATTGCACTATGTTGTTTCAGTGGGAACAGGTACTTTGGAGGCATCATGTTTTCTTATATGATATAAAAATGAATATGAAACAAAGTATGACACGTTCATTAGCTCTGATTTGTTAATTTTTGTTTCGTTCTCATGATTTTGGTTGTCCACTTTTCCCTCTAAATGGTGAATTTGTGTTAAAGTCACATAATGCAATAATTATTCACCAAGGAATAAAACTAAAACTTGACGTAACAATATCAATTGCCAGCAGTTGCATCAATTTCATTAAATGAGTTACACGTACATGTATACATTTCAATGCACTACAACTATATATTGTGAGGTTTGAAGGTATGTCATTAAGTGTGCTAAAGCAGCTGACCATTTTGTATGATATGAATTGCTTTGATGTATTCCCGTCAGACAGATCAAATTATGTCACATATTGAATGAGTGATTGGACAGTGTATTAATTTAACGTACCATCATTACAGGTGAAGACGGCCTACATAAATTTCCTTAATCATTGTTATATCGACACCGAGGTGGAGGTTAAGGAAATTTATACAAGTACGCACATGTGGACTCTGTTCCAAGACTTCCTGGATGACATGGGAAGGGTAGGTAACTCACTATGGAGGGGAGACAACTGTATATGAGATATGTAATGGTTCTGAAAAATTCTGATGTTATCATTGGCTTACATCTGCCACATGAAGACCACTTATACATGTATTTCATACACCATCAGTGTTTATATACAAGATTTAAATTATTTCCTGTGCCATTGTTTTCAAGAGCGGACATCTAAGTACTTGCACAGCTGAAAGTCCAATGAAAGAAATAAGTTTGAAATGTTTTATACTTGATATCAGCTTTCTAGCTGTTGTAGTTTTCAATCAGTGAAAAATATGAAGATTAAAAATTTCCCATACAATACCAATAATGTTGCCTTATTAACATGTAATTAAAGCAGTCAATAAATTATATTTAAACACAATGTGTATTTGTACAAGTACAGAGTATACATTGTTAGTGAATTCTGTTTATGGCTCGTGCTTTCCTCGTGTTCCATATAGAACTGACTGTTTATTCCATATAGAACTTATTGACTGTTTATTCCATATCAAGTTCGAGTTTGGTTTTGATCCATTCATTTTTCACTGAGTTATGGCCCTTCGACTTAGAAAATTTCATAAATTATCAGTTTTCCGCACTTTTTTCCTCACTGTTGGCAGATATTCATTTGATATTTGGTACATTGCTTTGCCATACCAAGTTACAGATCAAGTTTGAAATTGGTTTTAGTCCATTCATTTTTCACTGAGTTATGGCCCTTCGACTTAGAAAATTTCATAGTTTATCAGTTTTACCAGAAAATTTCATAATTTATTCATTTTAAAACCATAATTATGGAATAAGCCTACATAATGAAATTAGAATATTGTTGCGGTCCAATAATTTGTGTTAACCGTAGGGGACTATTATTGCTGTGCAATACTCTCAGAATCTTGTTTCATATAGAACTGACTGACTGTTTATTTCATATAGAACTTGCTGACTGTTTATTCCATATAGATACTGACTGTTTTTTCATATAGAACTTCTGACTGTTTATTCCATATAGAATTTACTGACCTGTTTAATTTCATATTTGATAAAACACACTGTATTTAATGATATGCATTCGAGATTGATCACTGTTTGTTTTCTTTGCCTTTTTATGCGGCAAAGATAAGGTTAAGTCGTTTTGCTACTATATAGCATTGGGTGAGGTATCTGTTATATTTTAAATTTCTCCTTCAAAAATAAGCTAAATACAACAAAGGAAAGTGAATTGTTTTGTAGGTGTCCACGGCAACTACAGACAGAAAGCATGCAGATTTAGCCTTAGAAAACTATGTGACCGTGACCATTATGAATGTGATTGACACTTTCTTCAGCTACCATCTCAGACCAGACAACCACATTACAAGTAGGTCTAATTGTTTTCCAGAACACCTTAATGTCCGTTGATGTTAGTCGTATTGAAATGAAGAAAATCTTTGTTTATAAAGTGTCCTGTTTCTCCAGAATTTTCTTGCTGTTGTATCTGACACTTGTTCTCTTTTCCTCTCTCTCTCAGAGTTCAGTAAGTATTGTATTTGTTGCCCCCTGTCTCTGTGTGTGTTTATGTGGATATACTTATACAAGTGCAGATCCAGAGTGGGGAAGGGGTGGGGCTTGACACTCCCTCCCCCCCTGAGATTAGTCAAAAAATACCTCCTTTTGTACAGTTTTATCATAAGTTACTAAGTAACATTCCTCAGTGTAGGTGCCAAGGGTGGACTCCTCTTCTCCTTAGTAAACATCTGGATCTGTACATGTTATATACATGTGTATATATACAGTTTCTTATCTACTCTCTCTTGTTCAGATATTTTTGTTTTATTTGTATGACATGAATATGAATTTGTATATATTGTATTTCAGTATATAAGGTCCATTGAAATGAAATTTACTGATTTTTTTTTGGATTTTTTTTTATTTTTATAAAGTTATCAAATAAAGAAAGCAGCTGGCTTGTGCATGTGTATCATGACTTTTTAGAAAATTAATATTTTTAGGATCAAAATCATGAGATTTAGATTGTGCACCAAAAATTAAGTTAGTTTACCACAATGACATTTCAATGGACAGCCTTGAACTGTTTTATGTTTGTTCAAATTTGTGTAGACTAGGATTATATTTATTTGCGATTCACAAGTCTGACGTTTAGTTATATTTGTTGTTCCAGGACGTGCGTATTGAATATTCAGGTTTATCTCAAATCCAGCTAGATTTTGTTCTCGTAGTAAAACAATGCAAACTTGTCATATAAAAAAAAATTAAATCTTTCTGAATGTGGTGTATATTTTCTGATTAATCAATATTTTGGGGCAATTTAGCCCCTTTCTATGAATATCTTGTCTTTGAATTCTTTTTATGAACTAATCAGAAATACACACTGTGTAATACTGTATCGGGCTTTTGATCTTGCAAATATTGTACCATGTTTTTCTTCATTCTTGGCGGACTTGAATAACAGGAGGTACAGTTGACACACTTTGCAGTTTGTAGAGTTATTTCTATTGAAGTTTGGTTTCCGTAACCGTTTCACCACCGACTGAATCTGAGACCTCTGTAGAAGCTTGAAGTTCCTATAGGATTATAACATTAGTTCATTATCATTTTGATTTTCAATAATCTTTCTCACTATACCCAGACATATTTTACCACACCTTTCTTTAATGTATTTATTATTTTTTGATCCTCTCCTCACCGATATAGTAAGTACTCTGGATCCACCTCCGCACTCAACACTCTCATCACCAATCGTTAGATTCACAGAGAGCTTTATATATAACAGCAGCACCCGTACATTTTGATTAAAGTCGGTGAAAGTAATTTGTGCTGTGAAAAAAATTTGAAACAGATATGAAACCTTAAAGGTTCTAGATAGAAATGAGAATTTTTTTTCTTCTTCTGGATATCATCTTTTGGCCACAGCCATATCAAGTTCATAGAAAGTTTTGTTTCATGAAATTGTTGCCTTTGAATTGAACTTGATCTACATTGCAAATCCGGACTTAATGGGGTGTAGTTTTTTGGAGCACGTTTTTACAAGGAGTTCCGCACAGTTAGCCAGACATTATAGCATGGAGCTTAATGGAGATGTTGATGTCAATATTGATTTTACGAATGATACTACTACTGAATATTGATTTGTCTATTTTATCATAACCAGAATCGTATTAAGTATAGCAGGGTTTGGTTCAATGCTTTTTGTGGATATGTAATGGTCATGTTATTTGTATATATGTATATTGATTAGTATTTATTGCCAGAATACAAGAAAATGTATGCATTTGTGGTATTTCATACAAGAATAAAATAACAAACTCCAGTTTTTCGGGGTGGGGGTGGGTCAGAGGTCAAAAAAGAAGTGAATATCTAAATATCAATCATTATCAGATAAAATTATGCAACCATTAAGAAACAGGAATAGGCTAGAAAAGAAGGGTCACTTATTTCTACAGCAACACTATTAGCTAGGTTTACATGTAGTTTTGAACATTAAGTCTCTGTACTATTGAAAATTCCTCAACATTCGATGCTTCAGTTTAGCCCATCCCCCTTTCACTTTGTCCTAACTGGCCATCTTAAATGCACATTTCAATATGAAGATGACACTCTTTTTAATTAAAGTGTTGAAAACAAATTCTTAGTCAGGGTATCCTAAAAAGCATGAATTCAGCAGAACTTGTATGTAGGCAGGTTTTGAAAGAACTCTGTTTCAGGGTCACCATGTTTATTTCATGACCGGTGCATGGTTTCAGTTTCATATTTTAAAATTCAGCTCAAATGCATATATAAGTAAGGAGAAACCATTTTAAAAACTTCACTGGGCTCCAAAGTATGTCATCAAATTTATTGAAAAGTCTGGAGCTTTACAGGAATTTGTCACATGACTGCCCCACTATATATCCTAATAAAGTTTTTGAAATGGTTGTTCAATTCTAAAATAAATTGAATTTTGTGCATGAACTGGAATGAAATTTGTTCATTAACTGCATAACTCATTATATTTTAAATTTGTTGCTTTGTTCAATTTTCTTTCGAAGAATTTGTGGTACCCACCTGTTAGATTGATTGCTTGTATGGTACAAAAGTTTGTGAATTTAATTGAGAATTACGTCTTTGTAATGTTCTTGTACAAATCAGATAAAGTTTACGTGAAGTGCGGAATGTTTTATTTGAAATGCATGTCTTTATTTGCTTGAACATTCAGACCTCTTAATAACTCTCCCAATTAAGGTGCAAATTCACCAGTTTTTTAGCAGCTTTTGGTATATAAACTGAATCAGGATGGCATTTCTTCAATTTGTCAAAAAGGAACAATATCAACAAACTATCACATTTGCTTCCAAACAAAGACACTATTGAAATGACTAAAGCTACATAGAACCGAATGAAACAAACAAAGACACTATTGAAATGACTAAAGCTACATAGAACCGGAATACAAACAAAGACACTATTGAAATGACTAAAGCTACATAGAACCGGAATACAAACAAAGACACTATTGAAATGACTAAAGCTACATAGAACCGGATACAAAGACACTATTGAAATGACTAAGCTACATAGAACCGAATACAAACAAAGACACTATTGAAATGACTAAAGCTACATAGAACCGGAATACAAAGACACTATGTATAATGACTAAAGCTACATAGAACCGGAATACATGTACTGTAGTTTATTTGACAGGATCAAAGTGAATATTGGATTTGGTTTGTTAAGAGTAAAAAGAGCTTTAACTTGATTAAGGAAAAAGGTAATTTAACTGTGCTTAGCATAGACTTCCGCTTTGGGCTTCAAAATCTACCTGTTTTTCATCACCTGAAGTAAATAGGTCTGTGCATATGTAGAAATGTCATGTATTTTGTTTAGATTATAGATATACATGTAGAAATAATTTTTGTTCTTTTTTTCTTAATTTCACTGTCAGAGATGTAATGGTTGGTTTGATTATGACATTCATTGAATTTAATTGCATTGTAATGACATTTATTTAATTTTGCTAATTTTTTGCTATGTGAGATACTACAAGACTACCAGTGAATTGATTGATAATTATGTAGTCATTCTTATGAATGGCATTGAAAAAGTGCTGAACTCGTCCTTGGTATTTCTGAATGGCTTCTGGGTGACTATTGGTACTGCATGCCATTGGGCATTAGGAGAGGGAAAGATTGAAGGGTATTGTGATCAATTGAGGAATCTTTGATAACTCCAGTAATAACTTTATGTGTGTGTGCTTTTTGTAGTCGAGACAGCCCGTGTTTGTGAAGCTTTTACAAGGAGCATTCCGTGTTTCCGATTGTCCATGGCTGACGGGAACACAGAAGTATCATGTGGAAACGTGCATCAAGTGCCTGGCTGACATCGGTAATGATAAACCATTATATAGGGAAAAATAAACACAAGTATTGCTTAGACAGGAGCATTAATTCCTTCACTGACATCCATGTACGTTAGAAGGCAATTCCAGTAAAAAAAAAAATTGTGGGAGGGTGGAACGCTACTGATTTTTGACCCCCCCCCCCCCCCCCCACCTATTGAAAAATGAACGACTCCTCTACCCACAAAAAATTGACAACGCACCAGAATAATAAGTTAAATCTCGGCGTTCCACCCCCTCCAGATAATGTTTACTGTAATAGCCCTAATCTCATGATACAGTGAAAATTGAGATGATGTGAAATTACAGTCCCACCAATATTGTTTGTCGTTATCAGAATAATTTATTGGGAAGATTAATTACATGTAAAACAGGAGAATACAATGGAAATATTTGGTACACTTTGTCTTAAAAGTAAAATCCAATGTGTTTAAGTACAGTTGTGAAGAAATTTGAACATGTGCATTATATATCAATTTGTGGTTGACAGCCAAACACCGTGGCATTGCTATCCCAGTGGACCTGGACAGTCAGGTGAACCAGATGTTTGAGAAATCCAACAACGTGATGAATAAGGCCAAAGTGTGGATCAATTCCAAACTTCACAAGCGCGAGTCCATCGCTTCAGTGTCCCGAGACTACCGCAACATCATCGAAGGCTTACAGGTAATGTGGACATCATAAGTCATTGTGGGGTCATTTCTGCAGGTAATGTGTAATGAATCGAACATTGAATCGAGTGATTACATTGAACAGTGTCGATTTTTCGGTGAATCGTTTCAGCCCTATGCCTTGAGATATAATGGGTCGTTCATATAAGTCATATGTATGACATTCTTCTAGATTATGTATGGGTTATTCCCCTAGGTAATTAGTGAGTCATTTCTAACAGTATAATGTGAGGGTCATTTGTATTGGTGTGATAGGTTGATCATTTTTTCACAAAAAGTACTGGTTTTCCTGAGGGCTATTCCAGTAAAAATTATCTGGAGGGGGTGGAATGCCTATTTATTTTTTTTCTGAGAGAGGGGGGAGGGAGTGTTCATTTTTGTGGGGGTGGAGGTGAAATTTATTTTTTTCTGTAGGTGGGAGATCTAAAAATCAGTGGTGTACGTTCCACCCCTCTCATGTAATTTTTACTGGAATAGCCTTGATGGACATATATGCATGGTCATTCTCGCTTATTTGAGTCATTCATACTGGTGATGTATTGAATTTTTCCTCTGGTGTCTTGTCTAAGTCACGTCGTTATACTTAATCAGTTTGTCATAACCTTAATGGTGTTGAAGATTGTAATGAGACATCACAAAAGAGAAGCACAAATCATAAAGCATCATGAAATATAATATTTTAGATGATTTTGATAAACTTGATATTTTCCAGGGATAAAATCTTCTTGGGACATCTTTGTTGCAAAAATGTGTCTATGCAAAAAAAGTGTCTTTTATGCAAGAATATTTATTTCTCGTATGAAAACTTTCTAAGTTTGATTCCAGCTTTAGTGGCCAATGTCAAACTATATAAGATAGTGCATTAAAAATAATATTTTCTGTTGTAGTTTGATTTCAACATGGTAATATGCCTTTCCATGTTAAGGATAAGGATAAATTATCGTTAGTTATTTGATCGTTATTTTGTTTTCAAAGTTTGTTATATTCATTAAATTTGCATATTACTTTTGGTTAATTTATTGTTTAATGTTTGTAACTTATAAAAAATTTCAAGGTCTATATTACTGCACGTACGCAGTAATTTCTTATCTGAGCCAACAGAATTTTATGGCATTTGCCAATTAATGGGTCAGTTTATGCATGGTATGGCCCATATCTGTACATGTGTCAGTATACATGTAGTCCCTGAAACAGTCTGTTGCCCCCTTATTCCATTCATTTTTGCAGCTCATTGATAGTTCATTCATTGTTTGTTTACTGTTTGTGGCTTTTCATTTGCCAATTATCATTCATCATTTGAACTTATTTACTTTTATTCATTTGTTCATTCAGTATTTGTTCTCTTGGTTTTTATTTGGACCTTGTGATTGTGAATATTAGAAACTGTGTGACAGTGATATCAAAACGAAAAAAAAAAGGTGCCAGGTAAGTTTTTTTAAGGGTTAAAAATACAATTTCCGAAGACCAGTCGTGTGGAAAAATTTCTCTGCAAATGCACAGAAAGCTGTAGAGTGGTCATGGTATATATATCGGAAGTCTTGGACAAAGTAATGGATAATTTCTTTAAATAATTTTCAGTCCCAGATCCAGCACAGAGAGCATTATCCTGATCACAAGTGTTTATATGATATAGTCTGCCATTGTAAATCTGTCGTTCTTTCCAATCTGAATTATCTGAAATAATGGAATCAATAATAAATATAAAGACAGATCTCAGGGCCGGGCCAATATGGCCATATAGTGAAAATGTATTAAATCTTAGAAAATCTTCTCTACTCCCATATATAAATTTAAGAAATGATCTAAATGCATGGTTATGTTGCTCATGAAGCCCTGTATTTAAAAAGTATCTATACAAGCTATAGAAAAAAAATCAAAATCTTGGTCAGATTACACAAGATGAAGGATATTGAAAAAAGGCAGTTTAGGTCAGAATTTTTAGTGAAAAGGATTCCACAGGTTTTTGTATTAAACAGTTTTAACTGTTTGTTTTGCTATAATTCGAAATAAATTGTCACAGACTTATTTTTTTTGTTCTTTTCAATAGGACATTGTTGTATTGTTGGAGAAGCAGTTACGTCCCCTTGTCCAGGCAGAGTTATCTGTTCTTGTTGATGTGTTACATTGTCCGGAGGCTCTGTTTCCTGCTGGCACTAAGTGTGAGATAGGAGGATTTATATCAAGGTCAGATAGACAGCATATCGGAGAATTAAGATTATAAATTGTTTGTCTTATTTACCTGGGCTGTCATCCAGCTAGTTTGTGTAATCACATGACACTACAGTGTAAAATATAAAAATAAATGTTGTGCTCTAATAAAAAGAAGCGCTTACTTTTTCATACATATTATTTTTAGACTAATCCGGCACACAAAATGTCTCTTGGAGGAGAAGGAGGAAAATCTATGTATCAAGGTTTTGCAAACTCTCCGAGAAATGATGACGGTAGACAATGAGTATGGAGAAAAGGTATGGGTTATTTCCCCTTTTTGATTTTTATAATAACACCATAACCTGTTATGCTGTTGAGATTTCATGAATACAAATTAGTTCATTTTCATGTTATCCTTGTTTGATACAGGATGTAATTTTGTTTCATTGAATACTTTTTACCCTCGAAAATCACATTTCATTTGTTTGAATCTACCACCAGGGAGAGAATTTTTATGTATATTTCATCATGCCTACTTTACCTATGTTTGTCTTCCATCAATCATGAAATTAGTAACTCAGAAACATTGTTATAATACTATTGTAGTATCTTAAGTACATTCAGATTTGAAGTATTAGGACTATAAACTCGCTGACTTTGAAAACTTTCACAATCTCTGTAGACTTCCATACATTCCTAAGCTTTCTGACACTGAAATATGTAAACCTCCTTTATTCACATTGTACGAAGTATTTCATATTAGTACTAATCTCTCTGACATGAAAAGAGTAACGTTCAAAATCTACACAATTAGACCTCTGACAGTATGAAAAAAGTAAACGTCCTTAATGTGCATATAAGTATTCCATGAACTACAAAGCTCTTTGGTCCAGAAATTAGTAAACTTCCTTAAGCCTTTTACCTATATACACACTGTACTTATACATGTGCTGGCTCTATAATTAAGTTACATGCAACTTGAAAACCTGCGGAATATATCCCAATGAAAAAAGATTTAGAATATTAAATGTGTGTAATAGCAATACCTCACTGGGAGTTATGTGATTCACTTGATGTACGATAATGATTACCAAATCGGCCATCATCATCATGTAAATAAAATGGGATATATGTAATTTGTTAGTTAATCTGGGCATTATGTACAAAGTTTATAAGGAATAATGAGGGGGTTTTGATGGGGTTCTAATAGATGAATCGAGCTTCAAGTTTACTTTGTATGATATGGTGTTTACATGGATTGACCTGTTTTATCATGCATCTATTATTTGGAAACAAATGAGTTTAAAATGCAATGTGACACTCGTTAAGTTAATCAGGGTAAAATTTGTCTGAACTATTGTTTTAAAATGATCTGATCATTGAAATATGAATATTATGAACAAAAAATAAAAAAATTATTCATTTCAAAATGCATTTTAATGTTCTACATTCTCCTCAGGAATATTGCGAAGTCAAACAAATATGTTGTAGATGTCATATGAAGTATAAAATCCAATGTGTTCATTTTGTACTAGTGCCTTTATTTTGCAACAAAATTCCATGAAATTTAGTACATATACTGGTTCCAAACATTGCCTAAATGATGAATTTGAAAATAATGTTTTCTATGAACACCATATTTTACATTATAAACTTATAGTTCTTTACACATCTTCACTGGTGTGTATCTAATAAAAGTTTACGACTGGGCATAATATGATTAACAGGGGGTGTATACATAATATTTCTGAGTGGGGAATTCTATGAATTATGGGGGATATATGAAATATGCAATAACAATTTCCGAGCTGGGCGTTAATAATTGTGTCTCTCCTTTGCCATTGCTTTCTCATCAGCTGGATAACAAGACTAAAAAGGAGCTAGACGACCATCGCAGGGTAAGATGCATGCTTTAAAGGGGCACCAGAAGGGGTTGTCTTACTCATTACTCATCTAGACAGTGTTCCATATGTTCTGTAGATCTGTTTGTTGTGTGTTGAAACATGGAGCCTAGCATAAATGTTTACATTTAGAAATGATCAATGTAGCTCCAGTTTTGAAGATTCAGAATCATTTGTTGTATTAATTTGGGGTTTGCGGAAAGTTGTTTTAGTACTTTATAATACAGTTTTATTCAAGAAAATATGAATTTTGATTCACTTGCATTATACATGTATTAGTCTTGCCATTGAGTTGAATGGATACATTTAGTTTTAAAGTGGCTAATTACACCAACATTTTATTTATGCCTCATATGAAGTACGATTTTACCAATCAAAAGAGTGATGCAAGCTCACTTATTTTTTAGGAGGAATGTGTTGTGATTTTTTTTTTGGATTGAATAATAGAAAAGTTTTTTTGTTTGCAAAAAGAGATTTTTGAGTGATTGTCCAAAATTCACTGATTATTTGATGCTTGATGTGAATACATCCTTAAAAGACTTGAATACACATTCCAATTTCTTAGATAAAAATATCTATGAAAAATTGAAAAACATTTTTTAACATTTTTGTAAATCACAATATATCATGCATGAAATTAAAGCAATGTTTGGATATTTGCAAACAAAAACGGTCTTTTTGTATTAAATCTTTTGAGAGTAAAATCATACTTCATACGAGGTGCTCAATCAAGCTATTACATAAAAGTTTATAGATGAGCCACCTGAAAAATCTGTTGCAACAGACTTCAGTGGACTCGTACGTAGCTTCAATTGGATGATGATCATCAGCACATGGTGTGAATATTTGCTCAAAGTACACGCATTTAATTTAAAGTCTTCATATACTTAGTATAGGAACTTCTGTTTTAGATGTTGTTTTCTTTCACCCATTTTGCACACAATGCTCCCAGATCACTAAGAGCTTTAGATGTTTCTAAATTTTAAGTAGGAAGTGTTATTTCTTCAGCTTTTGCATTTTCATAGTGGTGTTGATCCTTTCAGACTGTTATTGTTTCATTCTTTAGAAATGGCATGTAAGATTCAGCTGTGCATCTTAATTTACAAGTTAAGAATTACCTAATAATCACTTCATTTAGCTGTGGAATGATAGTTCCAGGGGTTGAGAATTACATGTAGTTGAAAACAGTCCCAAGGTGGAGGTCTAGAAGATTATTTACTGTGTACTACCGTAATCCCTCTAATTTTTTGACACTGAAATACATACAATTTTTCAGGATTTGCAAAAGTGTTCGAAAAATTAGATTTTGAAAAACTTTTGGTAAGATTTCCTTACCGGAAAGATCGATATTTATAAAGGGCCAGTAAGTACGAATTTTCCAGGATCATACACAAGTGTACGGGCCGCAATTAAACACTCAGTGTAACCCCGAATAATCCAGTCGTTATAGTCTGCTCACCCCATTAACCTCGGCGATGGAGAAAATTCGAGTAACACTCTCGTAGATGTCGAGTTAATTCTGTTTGTTCAAAATGGATTCGATTTTGCTTGTCATCAGTGTTAATCATCAGTAAAAAGCATACATTGTAAGCGTTGTGAACATGGAAGAAACGACGATCTTTACGACACACTACAAACGCTGAAGATTGTCATATACGAATTTGGAATAGAAAACGGAACGAGTTATCAAAGTGAAAGAAAATGGCGGATCCAACATGCACTTCACGTTATGTACAGGATTTACAAACAAGAATTAAAGAAAAGGGACGAAAACATTATTGGCATTAAAGATAAGATATAATTATTTTATCACATATTTAACCCCTTTATCCAGTTGATTCACTTGTGTGAATTTTTTTCATATCACATAGTATGTTTCCTACGCCGCATGACGAAATCAGAACGACAGAATTCCCAATCAATCGATATTATAAAAATATTGATGGAAGTGAAACTGATGTTTGATGATTCTTCAACATTTGAAAACAATCCAATTTATATGATTGTTAGAAATAAGTTAAGATCGAAAAGGCCTGTCATTTTGCAGTCAAAATGTAAACACCCCCACCCCCACCCCACCCCCAGTTCCATCTGAAACTGAACGATGCACTCTGTAATCTCTCCGAGTGTTAGAAAATCCGATAGACCACATATACGACACAAAAAATATCCGTTGTCAACGAATAAATTCCTTTGATTTAATGGATTATCAACTGATCAACTCCATCATGCACGCACCGAACTCCAACATTCTAGCATCTCTGCTCTGAGACATAAAGAATTCCATCACGAATACAGATGTAAGAAACCCAAAACACAATTCACAATATATGCGACAAAGAAAAATGGAGAGAAGGGGGAAAAAAAAAATCGCGTCATCTTTATACGTCATCACTAGATGACTAATATTTTCACAACAATTTTCTAAGTAATATGTCCTAAAATGTATTTTTTCTCTCATTTACAAAATAATCTCTTATATGATTTAAACATTGCAACTGTCAATACTCTTATTTTTTTAAAATTCCCAACGAACTATTTGTTAGTGCCGTAATGTTAACGTTGCGTTAAGGTAATTAGGCTCAGGTAAACAACAGAGAATTTGAAATCCTTATTCATTAGGCTTAGTCTGGATAAAATATGTGATAAAAAAATTCTCCCATGGTTTTGTGGTTTGATATAGAGATATTATCCAACGGTTTGTGTTTTCTAATCCCCTCGCCAAGGCTCGGGGATAGAAAACACACAACTCGTTGGATAATCCATCATATCAACCACAAACCATGGGAGATCCTATATTTAAGCGTCATTAGTCTTTTAAAATCAGTGAGAAATTATTAACACGAACCCCTAGGGCCCTTCCACATGACAATTTTTTTTCATCAGAATTTTCTTCTCAAGTGTCGAAAATTGAGAAAATATTTCTAACTGATGTTTCCCAAAATTCAAAAGTGTCAAAAAATTAGAGGGTCGAAAATTTAGAAGGGATTACGGTAATGTCTATGTAAGAAAAGTAATGAACTGTTAACTGCAGTCTGTATGGCATGTGAGAGAATACAGCAGTTGCCATATTCCTGTTAAGAATAAAAGAGATTCGGTAAGATTGGAATCAGTGAGCCCTGTAATGTGAAACAGAAAGAGTACGTTTTTCATATATCTCTCACTTTGATGATAGGAAATGAATACTGATGCTACCCCTATTTTAGCTCAACTGAGATACATTAAGCCTAATTAGCAGACTTTTTCCAATCACTGCTTGTGTGCGTTCTATCCAATCGTCTGTAAACTTTACAACATTATTACGATTATTCATATTAATATGCAAGCATCCAAATTATAGTGCTGAAGATTTCATATGAGCTTGAATAGGGTAATAGAAAATTTCAGAGGAAGTGATCGCAGTCGAGCCACATAAAATAATGTATCAGTTTGCAGATGTTGCCAGCTATTTAAGTTGAAGGATTTCTTCAGGAATCCTATGATTAGATGGGGCTAAATTTTTGGAATCAAATTGTACATGATGCATGTCATGATGAATTCAGCGGGGGGGGGGGGGGGGGGGGGGGTCTTTTAAGGGCTTTAAAATCTTTGGGAACAAAACCTCCTTGAATAGCAATGCCATATATATTAATATTCAACATTGCCCTCTTGTTGATCAGACACCATCCACTCAGTGTTCTAATGTTGTTGATCTGGCAAGTTTTTGCAAATCTTTGACCATTGGCTCAGTATTCTGCAATCTTTGACCATTGGCTCAGTATTCTGCGATTGTTGACCATTGGCTCAGTATTCTGTGATTGTTGACCATGGCTCAGTTTTCTGCAATCTTTGACCATTAATGGCTCAGTATTCTGCAATCTTTGACCATTGGCTCAGCATTCTTGCAATCTTTGACCATTGGCTCAGTATTCTGCGATTATTGGCTCAGTATTCTGCGGTTATTGACCATTGGCTCAGGATATTGTGTTTTATATTCACTCATTGTTTGCTTCATGTTCACTTGATATACTCTTTTTTTGTGTTTGTTGACTCGGTGATTACTCTTTGCTGACTTTGTTCAGTACCATACATATAAAGGGACATGGACATCCACTTCAAAGGGGAGGTAATCACAAAAATATGGTGTGGTCATATTAAATCTCCCTAAGAACTACTGGATGAGAAAAGCTGAAATTTACATAGAAAGCTTCTTGACATACTGAAGATTCAAGTTTGTTCAAAATCGTGATCCCTAGGGGTAAGGTAGGGCCACAATGGGGGGGGGGGTCAAAAGTTTTACATACTGATACATAGGAAAGTCTTTTTCTCCAGAGCCATTGGACCATTTTCAATGAAACTTGGTACAGTTTATCCATGATTGATGGGCATTTAAATTTGTTCAAATGAAAGGTTATTTTCCCTTCAATCACAAAATGAGGGTGAGGTCATTTATAAATCTTTTCACGAACACTGCATCAGAACAGCTGAAATCGAACACTGCATCAGAACAGCTGAAATTTGCATGTAAGCTTTGAGAATAAAAGTAAAAATCACAACTTCTGAACAATGGCAGGGCCAAGGTCACTCAGGTGAGCGATGTGGTCCATGGACCTCTTGTTAATCTAATGGTCAACCAAAATTTGAATGTCAGTTGTAGAGTTACAAGAGGGTATAGAGCTCACAGTTCTTTGATAGGTAAACAAGGCTCATGCCATGTTTTTACATAATATATTTTTACGTACATACTAATTTACATTACTACCAAAGTTCATCCTGAAATCCCGTATACTTACCAAGATTTACAGAAACAAATTTAGAAAGTAACAGTAACTGAAGCTAGGCTTTGTACCACTAAACACAAATTTCGCTTAGATAAATCTTATAAAGATACACAGCTTTCTATATGTCTATTTGTATCCAAACCACATTAATATTGGTGTTTAACAATTTGTATCAATGAATAATTAATGGTAACGGTCTAATTGGCTGTGATAATTTATGTTTTACAATTTTCATTCACTTTTTAATCTATCATGGAACCTTATGAATGGGATAAGTTGTATACCTCTACTTTCGAACCCAAGTGGCTGTGATTCAAAAGTGACCAAGATGCAAAAGAATTCCAAATGTGAAATTCAGAATGATTGCGTACTTTTTCCCCAGATATGCAAGCACATTACCAACTTTTACTTTACTGAAAATTCAATAAAATCGGCAATGCAGCAACCTCAAAACAGATCGATGCACATGGACCTGAGAACCATGATTTTAATTTCATTTGGTGTTATTATCATGGATAGATAATGTGTCATCTATAGATAGACATTTACAACGACTGCAGATAATGTGTTGTCTGTTAGACATTTTCAATAACAGTCCAACTTCATTATCTCGAACTCGATGGGACGGAGAAAAAAATTCAAGATAACCATTGATTCGAAACATTGAGGGTAAAAATACTTAGAAAATAGGCAACTGGGACTTCTGAATCACTTCGAGATAGCCATGGTAAT
Organism: Ostrea lurida; assembly: GCA_903981925.1. Taxonomy (NCBI): domain Eukaryota; kingdom Metazoa; phylum Mollusca; class Bivalvia; order Ostreida; family Ostreidae; genus Ostrea; species Ostrea lurida. The sequence goes on from CAJDSM010021489.1 coordinate 19,687, forward strand.
CAAGATATCAGTGTTTGAGATACCGAAGTTCATCTGTATTGTGGATAATAAGTGTTATCTAATAATTTTAGACTTCTTCAGCGATTGTATATAATAAGTGGAGTCTATTGTAATGAATGAAAAGGATACAAAGAGTATTTAACTTACATTATTTAGGTGTATATCATAATGATAGCTGAGCTACATAATCCCTTCTTCTAAGCTTACTACGTATTCTCTTGGCAAACTTCCTCTTTCTCTAAGACGCTCTAGCCAACAAAAAGCTGAAGTTATGTAATACAGTGTAACCTCTTTATTCTGACATGCTGAGGTGTTGATTTTGTGCTGGTTAGACAAGACATCGGATTGCTCAGTGGAAAGAGCAGTGATAATTGGGAGTGAAAATAGGGTGAGAATTCACAATCAAATAGAGCACACAACTACATGTCAGATTAAACAGGCTTAATGTACTGTATAGTAATGAGTTTTGTTGAGCGAAGACATAATAACATCATTTTTAAAAGTTTGCTAACACAAGTATAGAATTATATACTAACATCCCTGTAGATTCTATCTCATCAATAGCTCATTGATTTTTTTTATTATAAGTATATGACAGAATATGATCAGGATTGGCTTTGTTCAACTGAAAGAATCTCTTAACCATGCACATCATGTGCTAGAAATAGCTAATGATCTCATCTTTATGTAGCTTTTTAAGTGTAACCGCTCTCTGCATGTGCTAAACTCTAGAAACATTAACTTTGATTATCAGAAAATTTCAGTAGTTTTATAGTGTTTACAGATTTGGAAGGGTTGACTGATTGTACTTAATGAATACCAAAATTCATTGTGCGAGTCACCATATGAAATGAAGCAAGTTTCATAGAAATTAAAGACCACAGATTTGCAACATAAAACCCTCGGCTGCTAATCTCCTAAATGTTCTATGACTTATTAGGAGTGTAATACATTGAATTCATCTGTTTCTTTCATTCATTCATGCATTTTGTTTTATAAGGACTAGATACATTATTAGTCATTTCTGGTCTTTGATTTCTTTGAAATTTAAATANAAGGACTAGATACATTATTAGTCATTTCTGGCCCTGAAGTCTTTGATTTCTTTGAAATTTAAATGCTTCCATATTCTACGGGTAAAAAATGAATATGAAGATTTCTATTTCCTGAAAACAAATTCTTAATTTATATGGAAGAAGATATGTCACAAAATTGAGAATTTTCATATTTCCTCAAAAATTGTCTATAGTGTACATTTTTCAGGCAGTTTTATGCCTGATCTAGGTGCTATATGTAATTCTCTAAAATTGATTTCTCATATTTGAAACAATCATTGTCCAAATACTGATTTTAAAAGACCATGAGTTTTGGCCTGTTGGGAGAAATTTTCATTTTTCATACATCAACTATTTACTGTATATTTATATAATTTTGATATAAAGTTATAGTCAGAATTGAGGCCAAATTAGACTATTAATGAACCTAGTTCTTTGCCTACTGTGATGTGTAGAGAAATGTAATGATGTGAATTCTGTTACAGGGAGAGGCCTTAAGGCAGAGCCTCCTTGCCCAGTATTATGAGAAGGTTCCTCTCCGAGGGAGAGACGGGGGCGGGGGAAGAGGAGGGCCGGAGGCAGGGTCCAGGAACATGGCCCTAGGAAGAGAAAGGAAATCCCTCATAGAAGTGCAGGTAAAGTTTTGTTTGTGTTGTGTTGCAAGTCATGTTATCATCACATGGAAAATGCACAAGTATTGTGATGAAACTGGTGCATTTAAAATTCAAAATGTACCACGATATTGTTAAGAGTTTCATTGCAAATAGTGTTGAGTAAGTTTGAACATATTATTTGAAAGAACAGGAATATTCACTTTCTTTGTGTACAGTGTACTTGAAATTCTTGCCCCAAGTTAAGTTTTTGCCCTAGCTATGATTGTAAAACAAATTTCACCCTATCTTAGATTCACTTGACCAGTGCTATATTGCTGCTTTAAAGTTAGAGATTTTGTTAAATTAACCCAGTTTATTTTCACCCACATTTAGGCAAAATAGTCAAAAATGGAAAGGACCAATTTTTTCTGGTAATACAGTATTATACATAGGTAGGACTTCATGATAGGACAATCACAAAGGTTCCAATAAATGATCAGAGAATGTAGATTGAAGCAGTAATGTGATTATTATGTTAACTGTTTTCCCATGTTTTGAATAGTCTTTGTGTGAATTTAGAATCAAACTGGAATGAAATATTTAACTTTATATGCTCTTTGTATGTACACAGTGTGGTTTGGAAAAGGAAGGGGCAGTAGATCTGATTGTAGATCTCATAATAAGGGAAACGAACAACACCAACAATAAAGTTTTCCAAGAAACAGTTAAGCTGGGGATAGCCCTGTTGGAAGGAGGCAACACAGCCATACAGGTAATTATCGTCAAAATACTAGAGGGAGGCACACAGCCATACAGGTAAATATCTCAAATAACTTACGAGGGACGGCAACACAGACATACAGGTAATATCTCAAATACTAGAGGGAGGCAACACAGACATACAGGTAATTATCTCAAATACTAGAGGGAGGCAACACAGACATACAGGCTAATTATCTCAAATATCTTATGAGGGAGGCAACACGACTACAGGTATTATCTCAAATAACTAGAGGGAGGCAACACAGACATACAGGGTAATTATCTCAAATACTAGAGGGAGACAACACAGACATACAGGTAATTATCTCAAACGGGGGATAGCTCTACTGAAGAAGGCATACAGACGATACAGGTAAATTATCCTCAAATAGCTAGACGGGAGAAACAACACATACAGGTAAATTAATCTCAAACCGGGGATAGGCTCTACTGGACGGAAGGCAAACACAGCATACAGGTATTATCCAAACTGGGGATAGCCCTACTAGAGGAAGGCAGACACGAGACATACAGGTAATATAATCTCGTGTAAGGCCTATTACATGCAACATATACATACAGCAGGTTATAAGCATCAATATGTTTTGATGGTGCGCTACACTGTTGGTCGGCAAGCGAAGACCCTAGAACCTACTTGCAAATAAATTAACTCTTCATTAAAGTTGGCGGAAAATGACGTCACGTTGACGATGAACAGTTGCAGTTGACGTCGTTTGATCGACGTGAACAGTTGCATTGAATGCTTGACCGGTAATAATTAGTTGCATGTTTTTGTTTTCTTTCAAAATAAGCAATTTACCAAAAACAACAGCAAAACATACTAAGGTATGAGAAGAAAGAATCTTGCTTGGAATTTAAAACATTGTGGCTACTTTTCAAATACCTTTCATTTTCATTTACGGAGGTTGATGTGTAATGCCAGCAGTAAGTACGACATTTTTGGCAGAACGCTTGTGGGTCCACATAGTCGCGTGGCCTCTGACTAATTTGTCAGCACTGATGGAGGCAAATCATGTGACTTACATACATGTCTAATCCATTGGGAACGAGTGCCGTCCGCTTTGCCTTCGGCCGACACGCAGCTTTAATGCGCCTGATGAGTTTACCGTCTAAATTCGGTGAATACCCTGCTCACCTGCAAAAATATAATGATTCTTTTATATCGACCAGAATTTTAGACGTAT
>CAJDSM010021493.1:0-13907 GCA_903981925.1 Ostrea lurida
ATAGAATACTCGCAATGCAGTAACATTACAGTACTCCTTCCCAAAGGAAAAATCAAATGGAAATTACCAAGTCCAATCGAAAGGGTCCACAATCCAAAAACACACTTCTAAAGAAAATTGGGGATTATTATGCCCCAGGATACATGATTCCATGTACACAGAATAACACACGATTACACGGTGGTCACAATTCACAAATAAACACACTGTAAAACTGGGGATTATTATGCCCCATGACACAAGGCTCCATCCACTCATGATTAAAGAATGAAATTGTCAAATCGAGCAGGTAACCGAATATTTCTTTTGGGTCTGCTTGGGGTTGGTGGAGGACTAGGAACACTAGGTGGTTCGCAGGAAGTCGGCGCACTGGCAGGTGTAGAAGGACGAGTTTCCAGTAAGGGTGGAATACTACCGAAGGCCATGCATGGGGTTTTAATTTCAGATGGGATATCGGAAACAGGAGGAGGTTCGTTAAGTGGGATTTCGTCAAATGGAATGTCATCATCCACACAGTCATCTTGAGACATTTCTTCTGATACGACATGCACAGAGTTTCTAGCAAATGGAGGCACTTTATAGCATTCGGATTTTTTAACGCGGTACGACATGTTTCTTAGCTGATTTCCAGTGAATTTTCTGATGTTACACCATGAAGGTTTCATTGATACAACAAGATAGCGGTCACGGGCACGTGTCTTGTTCCTGTCTCCGTAAAGGTAAACAAGATCACCTACATCCAGATTAGGTGCCTTCATTGTGAAACCTTTGGGTGCTTTGGATTTTTCACTGTACTGATGATTCTGTTCTCTGCACGAGTGTTTATTCATGATGACATCACGATCAGATACTGGAATCTGAGAATTAGTGAACTGATCTCTCTGTAAAAGTATTTCTCTTGAGGAAAGCCCATTGCTACAAATCATTGAGTTCACTGATGCGACAGCTGTAGTAAGTGACAGTGAAGATACAGTGCGGTTTGTAGGGCCAAGCAGTAAAATTTCATCTTGCAATTCTTGAATTGCCTTCTCAGCTACTGGGTTTTGTTGATGTTTTTGGTCCTTCCAAATATCGATTGTCAACCTGTGATTTCTCAGCAATTGATCATTTGTGAGAGCCTGGAACCATGGAGCTGGATCCGTACGGATGACAGCAAATGGACCACTAAGGGGACGTAACCCAATGCAAAGGGTTATGAGTGCACTTCGAAGAGTTTCGTGACGCTCGTCGTCGATCAGGGTAGCGGCTGTGAATGAAGTGGCACACTCCCGAACAACAAGAATACATTGTCTTTCCCATTTCATTACGTCAGCAGCAAATGTCACTCCAACTTTTTCTGGTGGATCTTCAGAGCTCTGTTCAATTAAAGTGTTTGGTACTTTTTTTAGTGCGGCGCATTGGTGACATGCATTTGTAATGTCTTCTATAACTTTTTCCAGGTCCAGAGCAAAGAAGTATCTCTTCATAACGATTTTCAGCTGATGACAGGATGGGTGGTGGAGCCGAAGATGCATAGAAGTAATGAATCCATGGAGTATCTGTCTTGGGATTACTATGCAATCCCTGGTCTGCTCAAATGGCTCATCGCGTTTCACAACAAGTAAACCATCCCTCGCTAGAGTGGCTACCCTCAAATACCGTTTCACATCTTTCACATCAGTCAATTTCTTCGATGGGCGTGTCCCTTGTATTAAGTGTGCATGCGTACGACGCAAGTCTGAACATTCTGATTGGATGGTTAGCCAAGCAGCCTTGCTGGTGAATGGTAGCGATGCTTTTCCAGATATGACATCCTGGGCCGTTACACTCCTTACAACATAATCCTCTGATTTTGAGACGAAACTGCAGATCTGGCATGTTGGTTCCTCACAGTCTGGTGCATTCCGGCTGGCAAAATCAGATGGGAGGATGGCTGATCCTGCAATGTGTTGGATTGACATCTGATATAATAAGTGACAAGAATGTAGATACCCTTGGACTAACCGAAAATTCTCCTCTGTACAGTTTTTCAAACGCCATCACACATGGCTTACTGTCTGTGATAATGCACGCTTTGTGTACAGATTGAATTTTGTACGGACTAAAGTGTTTAGTAGCCACTGCAATTGAGGGGGCCTCGATTTCACAGGGAATCCATGACATCTGTCGACTATGGAGTTTGGCGCTGAAGAATCCGGCAATGAAAAGTTTGTCATCTCTACTGATATACAAAGTAGCACCAATGTCAGGTTCCTTAACTGCACCATATGTTATAATCCATAATCGGTCTGTGGGTCGAGGTAAGTGTATAGATTGATGAGAAGTAACTGCCTTTTGTGCTTTAGAAAATGTTTCCAGAAGTTCATCTGTCCACTCGACCGTATTTTTTGGACTCTTGCCCTGCAATAGCATCTTCTAGTGAAGCGATGATAGTTGCATAGTTAGGTATAACACGTACCAATACTTTCACTGCGCCAATAAATGATCGAAGTCCTTTCACATTTTCTGGTGGATGACATGATGCGAGAGTGGCCACCCGGTGGGGGCTAGCCTGTAATGTTCCCTGACGCCATATCCAGCCAAGTATTGTTGTAGATTGAGGAGCGATTACAGTTTTGGTTGGAGACAATTTAAGGGTGCATTTGTCAAGCTCTGTGAGAAGTTTTGTCCAATTATGCAATAATTCCTCTGGAGTTTCACCACCACAGTATAGGTCATTTGCCAGTTTTACAACAGATCCTTCCTCAAGTAGGTCACCTAATACTTTACACATCAACTCTTTGAGGGCCGTTTCGGACCCAGGCATGCCCATCGCACACCTGGTATATACGCGAACTCCACGGAAGGGGGTCACTACACCACAATACTTCAAGGAGTCCCGAAATAACGGTATCTGGTAGAAAGATTTCGTCAAGTCAGTTACTATGAGATACTTCCAATGTGCAATTTTCCTCAGTATTGAGTCCACGTCTGTCATAAATGAAGGCTGGGGCTTACTGTAGCGTCCCACGTCAGAAAAAGCTGTGACTAGACGAAATCCACCATTGCATTTTTTGACTAGAAAGGACGGATTAAGGTATTCAACCACTATACCTACATCTTCAGGGCACTTAAAAACACCTTGAGATTCAAGTTCATTAAATTGTCTCTGTAACTCGTCCAAATGGTTGCGCGAATACTGAGGTATGCGACCTTTACGTTGTGGTGGTTGGACTGGTCCCATGTTTACTTTTGCTTCGAACCGTCCGGCTTTACCGTTATAGCCATCCAACGTTGGTCGAAAAACGTCATCAAAGTCCAACATGTTTTTTTGGAGTTGTGTTTTAATGTTAGTAGGTAGTATGTTGTCTGGTCTAGTTGGACCATGGTCGAGTACGCAGTGTACTGTGAGGATCCTTGTTAATATGGGAAGGGTTATAGCTACTATCGGGGACAGGGGCAAAGACAGTTCGAACTTGACAAAAGTGATCATTCTTTTTCAGTACTTGTAGTTCGTCACTGAGATTTGGTACTCTAATTTTCCTTGCAACGCTATGTACGAAATTAGGTTGGAGCCAGTCACACGTTGTACGGTTGGAAGATGTATTTGGTTCCAATGCAAAGGTATGGTCACATGATTTGAGGGTCTCTGGTACTTCCAGTTCGACAAAATCTCCTGGCCATACAGTGTCTGATGAACTTGCTCGCAAAACATGAGCTCGTCTTATTGCGTGGCTATGTCCTGTTGGTGTGTTAGAAGTGCCGTATCGACACATCATTCACCTCCATAAAAGGGATTCCTGCTAGAACCTCAACGTCGAGGTTTTCTATGACAAGTCCTTCGAAATGAAACTCTCTGCCATCACGTGTGAATTGTAAGTGTGTTTCACCAAGAACCTTGAGAGGAGAGGAGCCGTCAGCTTGATGAGCGTGTTGAGATGTACTTTTGATACTGGCAACAAGTCGATGGACAGTAGACATCCGAATCATGTTGCCAGTGGCTCCAGAGTCGATGGTTAAACGCACATGATGGTGTCCATAAAATGTATCTAAGTAAGTTGTTTGACGGACACACGATTTGACACAACATCGTCGTTGGTGTGTGGAGTATGATATTGGCCATCGTCAGACGAAGCAGGATCCTCATCGTCTTTACTCAGAATTCCCACGATTAGTCGAGCCTTCATCATGTACTTTCGATCTGATTCAGGTAGAAACTTGCACTCGCTAAGAAAGTGACGGTCATTACGATTGGCTTGTTTGCACAAAGGGCATGATTTGCATGCCATCGATGAATGGGGTCTGGTATTTTTGCGATACGTGGTAGGGGTGTGAATAGGTTGGTAGTTTGAGGCAGTCGAGCGCATAGCCCTTGCATCTTCAGAATTGCGTATCTCTTCCATTCGTGAGGAAAATCCTGTGAAATATCTGGTTTGATAGATGCAAGTGTGCGTGAACGAAGATCAGTGCCATATCTCTGTTTTATAAGACGAGGTAAGTCATTGTGAATAAGACGCAGCCAAGTGAGGACAATAAAATTTTCCATAGTTGGAGTTAATTCCTCATCATCAATGATAACTTCTCCATGATGTCGAATGCCACCACCATGTTTAAGTAAGGTATCCTCAGCAAAGGCTACCAAGCGTTGATGTAGATCCTCGGGTTTCTCATCAGCTTCAAGCTGTATGTCATTAAGTCCAGGAAATGAGCCCCGAAAGATTGGAAACCAAAATGTAAACGTATTGTCTGCCAGATTTGTTGTAGAGATGTATAATTGTTCACAATGGTATTGCGAGAGATCATCAGAGATGATTGGACAATAGTTCGCTATCTGGCCAAGCATGAGATCTAACATATTAGATTTTTTAGCCTTTGTGCGGCGACTTGCATCATCATCCACAAAATTTCTGTATGGGGAGGTTTTTGATTATTTTTGTCCAATGGAAATTCTCCTCTAAAAAGGGGGCAAAGGCCTTATCTAGTGAAAGTGTGTATAATATATTCTGTCTCCAACTATCAAAGGAGTTTACAGTCTCGTTTTTTCCTAATGACCATTGTTTTGGTGCCCTGTGACTACTTGCCATGGGACTACGTGTTGACGAAAAAACGAAAGTACACCTCTCTGCACTCCGGTTGATCACGTTTTCCTACGGAAGAGGACGTTGGTATCGAACCTGCTGCACCACGCCAGTCGATTAAGACAGTTTACGATGAGGAAACACAAAACCGCAACACTAAGAGCACGTTTAATGCAAACACAATATGGCGCTCAAAAACAAGATACAAGAATAATCAGAAGGGCGAGCCCGATCAATAAGGCAACATAACATAACATTAATCTACACACTGGCGGTGTTCCTTTGTTAGCTGACCTGTTTTTATAGTCTTACGTGGCAGAATTCATTCAAAAGCTTCAACACGAGAAGAACAAAATCTATCAGTGGCGCTTTCGATACATTGGCAATGTTTTATATATTGATAATAACAATCATTTTCATTTATACATTAATTCGATAATCACGCATTCGGAACGGAGTAATGTGCACCTAATTGTTGGTTGACGTAGGTTAAAGTAAATGAGGGGTGATATCGTGTATGTTTGTTATTTGATATAAACGATGTTCATGACTGTGTTTACTTCTATATGTATTTGGGAAAGGTCCAATCACATTCACATTATTTCTTTGTGAATTAGTCAAATTTCCTACAAATTATCATTGCATCCATATGGAAATACAGTGTCCAGAGTCTTCCCGGTTTTTTTTTTTAATTCAAATTCTGTATTACGATGTACATGCACATAGCACGCGCAAACATTTGTTTATAAACTTAATTACATGTACAATAATTTGTATAACTGGTTTATATCATTTATGATTTAATGAACGAGACTGATACATGTGCATATTATAGTTTTAACTATTTTATTGTGCGACGAGCGTTATCGGTTTCAGTGACGACTTTTTGCAGAGAAAACGCAGAGCAATCTCGATTCCACTTTATAAACCACTGAGAATCACGGTCAACTATTGATAAACCGCCACCTTTTGTTCTTCTGACCGTATGGCGATGCATCGAACTTGGCGATGAATTGAAATTTCCGCCATCTTGGGGAATCTTGTACATGTATATGTAAGAGTTGTCTTCCTTTTACTTCCAATACATATTTTCAGTTGAATAGTTAAAATATCAACGATAAGGCATCATATTAAAATAATTCATTTACAAAGCATATATTCACAATATGTCCCATATAATTATTATTTTTTTTTTTTTAAAAAACCTACGTCGGTATTCTTCCAGTGAGGTAATTATCATCACCTGATCGAGGCGTTAAATTGGTCATCAATATCCGGCGTACACCTGAGCAATAACAATTTTTTTAGAGGGAGAGCGAGTTAAACCTGTGCGAGTTCGCCTGTACATAGACGGTGAACTAGATTGCCATGATCCTGATGATGTGGAGTCGGAGCTGGAGTGTCTTCCCACGAGCCTGTGGACTATAATTCTCGCGCCATTCAATGTACAGTTAAGGTGCCGGTACTAAGAACTCGCTAAGGAAGATATTTATGTGCGCAGTATGGACACTGCTAGTTCTGGTATATCGGTGGGAAAAAAACCCTACGAATAGCAGTTTGGAATGTGAATAGGGGTATAGTAAAAACAAACTTAGTGAGTCTGGTTTCTAGAAGTATGATATTATAGGATTGTGTGAATATTGGATCTCATCAGATGCAGAGCTTCATTGATTGATGAGTTGGTATTATCATGTTTACGTCCCCATCCCGGGGCGGTTTCTTCCTAACATTGGTATACACAGACGTGCCGCTGTATGGGTCGCTTTTATTGACAAATGCAAATATATCACATGGGCTAATTTTCATCAATCTTACTATCACGATGGGTAGACAATTTATTCTGCCAAGTTAACATCAATGTGAGTAAACCTATATTCACTGAATAACAACTCTTATAAGATTGTAATCATGAAATCTATATGAATTTTCCCCGAAAATATAACTACAACCCGGTATTATAATTACAATTAGCACTTACTTGCATGGCGGCAACATACATGAACAGGTCACATATATTGATTGGGTCAGAATTTCAAACAGAAATATATGAATGGGTATGGTTTCATAAAATAATGAATATATCTTTGTGGGGGGGGGGTGGTTTGAAATCTCAGTACACGGAGCTGCATGTACCCAAAAAGTAAGATGACGACACACCCCGCCCCCCGGGCGATCCCACTTAAGAATTTTTCACTCATGAGGAGATGTCATCATTGATATTTCAGCTATCCATTAAAAAATACAATATATTTCGATTGTTTTATACAGTTGAGGAATCACAATTCTTCAATTTGGTAATCAAACATATTTATATCAATGAGTTTTCACTTTCCTCGCGTTTAATTGTTCGAGAGTCGATTTGCAGGGGCACCACTTCTGACATCTATTTTTAGAGCGACCAAATCGTTGAAGGGTTGCACAATTTAGACTTATGCTCGGAGTTTATGGCCTTTGAGCAGTGAGGGATCTTTATCGTGAAGCACCTGTTGTGACATGGGACCTTTGCATATTTTTTTGAAATGACGTATTCCAACATTTAGTTTGAAAGCGTGTGTTACAAAACTTGAAAATGATTTTGAAACCGTTTCCCCCGTGCTTTACCTTTCATTTCAAAATGCATAAAATTATATCTTGAATAACAGAGAAAATTCTTAATTCCAGCCAGGTAAGCCACGTTCACAGCCAATCGGATTCTTAACCGGCAAAACGTATGTCCAAGATTGGCGGTTCCTCATTTACTGGTTATCTCTCTGCATTTGAATGGATGTAAACAAACATACAAAAATGTTTTCAAGTGTTTTGATTTCCACTTCAATTGACATGAAGAAAGTGTACATCGCACTGCTTCCCTCTTATGAATTCGCCAGAAGCTTAACAATTCTAACGTCTTGTCCTACAGAGTTCTGAATGAAACATTGGTAATTTCCATCATTATCGCTCTGGAAGTTCTTAATGGCAACTGTCGCTGAATTTGTTCCGTAGGTAAGGTGGATGTTCGACGGAATGTGGCTGGGATCTGTCTGAATAAAAGAAATAAAAGAAATTATGCTGTAAGGTCTCTTAAAATGTGAGATTTTCATATACATTTGTAGCTCAAATGCAAATCCGTATTCCTGCTCAAAACAAACAAATCACGAAGTGTTTACTATACATTACGCTAAAATAAATAAACATGTACCCACAATTAGGCTTTGAAATACACATGGTGTTTGTATATCACTTTAACAACAGGCGTGTGCTACGTTTCAATAATTTCATATGTCATTGATAGCCCTTTGGGGATCCGAGTTAGAATAGATCCTCAGTACCCATTGCTTGTCGTAAAATGGGGTGGTCCTTTGGACAAGGCATGTGTAGCATGAGAAAGATTCCATCCTGCTCAAAGGCCATAAGCGCCGAGCATAGGCCTAAATTTTGCAGCCCTATACTGGTAACGGTGACGTTTCCGTAGGAGTGAAATATTCTCGAGTGGGACGATATACAACCAATCAACCAATCATATGTCATTATGACCAAACAACACTAAATCTATAGGCCAAAAGTTACGGGAAGTTTGTATCTGCGCATGCCAATTAAAATGATTTCTTAGGAAAAACAGAGGTGTTTCGAATACTTGTTGCTGTCGGGCAATAATGCAGCCAGTCTTAAGGTTAATAGCAGGTTGCGCACAGTTCCGACTCGTCCGTTGATTTGAACATATTTTATTGTATTATATACATTTGTAGTTACATGTACAGTATATATACAAAAGGTTTGTACACAAGTTCTTACAACTTACGAGGTTCTCACCTATAAAACAACTGTCAATATATACTATAAGTAGACATGATAATTTGTAGTTACATTAGATAGAAAAATAAGTAATACACATGTGATGGTAATTTGAATAATATAATATGAGATGTGAGGTAGTCATACAGTAAATCTATCAGAATCTCTGATATACTTTTGAACAGAGAAAAAAAAATTAATTGATTTATATCATCATGTTTAGATTCATCTCCCCATAACAGCAAATGACAATCGATAATAGGTATCTAAGTAAAAAGTTAAAGATTTCTTAATAATTCACTTCTGGCATTATTATATTTGGTACATTGAAAGAAGAAGTGATACGAATCGATTAGAAATCTTTGACGTAGCGCGGGAATTTTTTAATTTTCTCGACAGTTTTTGTAAAGTCAAGTGGTGATTATCCTTGTACGTTCCTCTTTACATTTATTTGTTCCCATATGAAATGGAAAGGTTATGGCCTTTGCCAGAAAAAAAGAGGGCATACCACTCTCCCATAACCATACTTAATGCAGGTCTACATTCTTACTTCGCAATGAAGCGTACTTATATTTCTGCCTCCTGTATCCAAGTTATTTTTCTATAAGTCATGTCTACATGTGGAAGATAAATGTGTCGACATGCAAGATAATTATGTCAAAATGCAACATAAGTATGTTAACATGATCACGATCGACCGAAAATGCAGCCAGTAAGCTTTGAGGAAGTTGCGACTGACACCCCCACCCTCCTATCAACACCCATGTTGTCCAGTCGGAAGTTTTCCACCCCAACCAGCCTATTTTGAGATGGTCACGCGTGTGTTGTCACCCGAATTATTTCCCCTATAGTGCGACAGCTGATGGATCCCGGGTTCTAAATATCCTCGATTAATTCAAGTTTTACCAATTAGCAAATAAACTGCCACTATCTACTAGGGGGGGGGGGGGTGTATATATGTACCTAGTAAACTCAAGTTATCAGTTTACAAGTTTGAGATGGTCAGTTTTTGTGACCTCTAAATTACTACTCGGCGGAAGGTGTAAAATGGCTTGAGAACATTTTTTCCCCATACGGCTTATCGGATACAGACTCTAAATTAAACTTTGTACGTTTCCTGTCTCATGATTTGAAGGACCCTCTCTCTCTCTCTCTCTCTCTCTTCTCTCTCTTTCTCCTCTCTCTTCTATCTCTCTTCTCTCTCTTCTTCTCTCTCCTCTTCTCTCTCTCCTTCTCTCTCTCTCTCTCTCTCTCTCGTCTCTTTTCTCTCTCTTCCTTCTATTTCTCTCTCTCATCTTCTCGTCTCTCTTCTCTCTTCTCTCATCTCTCAATCTCTTCTCTCTCTCTCTCTCTCTCCTCTTCTTTTCTCTCTCTCTCTCTCTCTCTCCTCTCTTTCTTTCGTCTTTCTCCTTCTTATCTACACTCTCTCCTCTCATCCTCCTCATCTCTCCCCCTCCTCTCAATCTACTCCTCCCTCTCCCTATCTCCTCATCCTCATTTCCTCTCCTCTCCTTCCTCTTCCTCCCTCTCTTCTTTCTTCTTCTCATCCTTCCTCTCTCTTTCTCTTCTCATCTGCTTACCAAGAAAGGCTAGCAGGGGGTACTGAGGCTCTATTTTAACCTTGATCCCCAAAGGATAGGATAGATTTTAGAGGGGCGGTGGGTGGTTTACCCCCTCCCATTTTCAATGTGTAAGCTTAAAAAGCTCACAATTCTGGCTTGTGTCTTATTTTTGTTTATATAATATATAGGTTGAAAGTACTAGTAAACGTTTCATTTAAAGCATAGTTTTCCAATTACAAGTTATAAAGAGATTCTAGTGTTTGTTGTATCTCATTTTGCTCGTACAATGGTATTTTCTGTTAAACATTACTTGGCAGGGCCTATTGACCGCAGCATTTTCAAATCCGAGTGTTTTGTAAACAGGGCATGTCGACTGAAACTATCAAAATCCAAAAATTTAACGTGTACAGTACATTTGATGATCAATTCCATATCTTATTCAATTGTAAACTAAATTTGCCTAAATATCTGTCATTGCTAAAATATTTCGATGAAACAAATGCCAATTTTTAGCAGTGCCTTCTTTTATTTATTTTAGATATCACCTGCATATTAATATGGTATTATCTCTTCAACTGATTCGATACGCAAGAGCTTGTTCTGAGTATGATCATTTTTTAAATCGGAGCCGGTGTTCTAGAGTGAGCCTTCCCCCATAATGAGACTTCGCCCCGGAAGCCTGGTTCTAGAGTAAGCCTTCCCCCTGGGGAAAGCTCACTCTAGAGCAGGAGAACTCCCGGGGAAGTCTCACTCTAGAGCCATACTTCCGCGGGGGAAGACCTACTCTATCACCAGTTATAGAGTCAGACTTCCCCCATAGCAGGATTTCCCCCTTCATATATTCCTGGTACACTACTATATCTTTATGGAAATTGTTTTAGATATCAGACCTTTTTCATCAAACGCGTTACCAAGGGGGGGGGTGCATTCGAAATGAAAAATGCCAAAGCTTTTCAGTTCTTCGGGGGCTTCGCCCCCTGGACCCCCTAATTAGGCCCGTTCTGGACAACTTGAGTCTCCAGACCCCATTGAAAATTTAAAATATCTCATGCTTCCGGGGGCTTGTCGCTCCTGGACCCCTACCAAGGCTAGCCCTAGACTAAGCTTAGAGAGGGCTAAAAGAGCCCCGAGACCCTTGCCTTTGGCCTTGTTGCTCACACCCCCCCCCCCCATAGAATTTCCTGGTTACGGCCCTGTTTCAGTGGGGCATTATATGATTTTGTAAAGTCTTTCATTAAACTCAAGAGAAGAAATCGGTGAATAAAACACAATGGAATTAAAAAATAGTATCGCTCGTATTGTCATTCTTTCTAAAGAATCAAAATTACTCCTAATTTTTTGACACAAGTCATTTTCTGTATAAAATAACAGTCTTGGGCATTTGTCTGTTTTATTTGCAAGAGAGGAAAACGATGAATAAAACACATTGGAATTAAAGGGATAGTATGGCTCGTACATGTATTGTCATTTTTTAAAGAATCAAAATGTGCCACAAATGGCATCCAAGTCATTTTCTGTGAAAATAAATAAATAAACTAGACGCTTGTTGTCGCGACAACAGGGGAGAGATTTGCCATTGTAAAGGCAAAGAATAACGAACAGTGATCAAATCTTTCTGTAAAGGTATTTTATATAAATTGGCGAGTAAACAATGTGTTAAACGTAATCATAAGTCCCAAAAACCATATATATAAAATCGAATGTAGGGCAACAACGGCACCTCCGACAAAAGTGAATGCAGGATCAGGTGCATGGAGGCAGTGAAGCAAATCCTCTGCTGAGCGCGGTTCACGGTCTAATCAAATGAACATGCGTTTTAAAGTTTGGGGCATTTTCATAAAAGCATAAACAAGATTGTCTGCAGCCAAAATGCGATTTCGAAAGCCTCTGATACATGAAACAAACAAACGAGTAGTAAGCGTTTGATAAGCATTGGGAAAGCGTAGTCTGATACAGAAGCGTATCAGAAGCCTTGAGGATATGTAGTTCACTAGACAGGAAATCAACTGGTAAGCTTTGAGGCATATTAGCAACGAAACAGAAATCACTGGGTAGCTTGAGGATATTAAGCTAACGCAGAATCACTGTATAGCTGGGGATATGACTTGTAACTAAACAGAATCAACTGTAATAGCTTGGGGAAATATTAGACAC
Organism: Ostrea lurida; assembly: GCA_903981925.1. Classification (NCBI taxonomy): domain Eukaryota; kingdom Metazoa; phylum Mollusca; class Bivalvia; order Ostreida; family Ostreidae; genus Ostrea; species Ostrea lurida. The sequence goes on from CAJDSM010021493.1 coordinate 12,524, forward strand.
TAACAGAATCACTGGTTAGGCTTGAGGATATTAAGCCTAACAAAATCCTGTAGCTTGAGGATTATTAACCTAAGACGAGGAGATCACTGTATGAGCTTTGTGGTGGGATAGTTACGTGTAGCAGCTAACAGAATCACTGGGTATAGGCTTGGGGAATATTTAAGCAACTGAACAGAATCACTGAGTGGCTGTGAGGATTATAGCACGAACAGAATGCAACTGTAGCTTGAGGAGTATTAGCACTCAACAAATCAGACTGTAGGCTTGAGGATATTAAGCACTAACAGAAATCACTGTATAGCTTGAGGAATATTAAAGCACTAACATAATCACTGGTATAGGCTTGGGGGATATTAGCACTAACAGAATCGACTGTAGTAGGCTTTTTTAAAATACCAATTACTAACAAAGAAACGCCATGTGAATCGATTTTCATGATTTTTAGCATGTAAGTTTTTCAATTATACGAGGTATTTGGATAAAATTCCGTTTTTGAAAATCCACTTTCCGGTTCGGAGATATCAAACCTTCCGGGTTTTTTATCGATTGTCCGCGAGTGTTTCATAGATTGTTTGAGGTTGGAAAATGAAAATTTTCAAAGGAGGATTGACCAATGTCTGTAGATGATAGCTTTTTAACCATGAGAAAATTTTGTGCAACACATTGCCTGTCGAAAATAAAGATCTACTTTCGTTTTCAAAAAAAAAATTAATTTTTGAATTTTTTTTTTATTTTTAAATCATTGATTGTCTCATTGTGAAAGACTAAGTGTAAAATAATGATTGATCACATGAATACAGAATATAATAAAAAAAAAATGTAATCCGGGTCACGCGTTACCAAAGTCTCTGCTAAACTTTCACGTTTGTAATCATTTTTGTACCGGGAAACACAATTACTATAAAATCGCCGTCATAGATTTTTGAATGAATTTTTTGCATGCGAATTGTACTTTATATGATGTAAATTTAATAAAACGTCCGGTTTTTGAAAAATTCAACTTCCGGTCCGAAGATAGTCGACTGTCCGGTTTTTAAATTTTATCCGTAGCCGTTTTTCTCAGACATTAATATGATGTAACAAATTTTTTTTGTTTAGTGATGATAGACCTAATATCTGAGGATGTTATAGATACCACAAGCTGTTAACTGTCGGCGAACATTTCTATTTTAAGAATAAAGAGTCTAGACTTTCGTGTTTGTGAAATTCTGCAATTTCTTCAGTTATTTTTTTGAAAGAATTTTTTGTTGTTGGAAGTTTCTTAATGAGTTCAGTATTATATATGTTCAGTTAGACAGATTTATACTTCGGCTATACTTGAAGAACTCATCAACATTTTAAACGACTTATATGCTCAAATTCATTCAAGGACGGAAGACCTTTT
>CAJDSM010021503.1:0-12269 GCA_903981925.1 Ostrea lurida
TCTTCGTATTGCCTTTTACACACACCCAGAATATACATGCCCAACTCCATGTTTCCGAAGTCCAAATAATATATTTATAAATTTCACATACCGTATATACTCGCCTATAAGAGTCGGATTATTGGGAGTAATTTTGCGTTCAAGAAGTCTAATGTCCGATTATAGCGCGAAGTCCTAAGGGAGATCGGTATTTTCTAGTCGCGAAATCATCAATGGTACAATTTTGAAAACAACTACAATGATTATCAAGATCATCGTCCAGAAAAATTAGTCGGACATAGAAATGTAAAAAAATATTATTGAAACACAGGTAAATGATTGATTTTTTGGAGAAAGAATAATTAAATACGGCATTATTTCTCAAAATATTTTTGAAACAGGGCAATTAGTGTAACTTTGATCTGAAATTGCCGAACCGATTCTGACAAAAAAGTGGAACCGACTTATAGGCGGTTCAATGGCAAAAACCTTCAAAATTATCTCAAATAGCACAACCGACTTATAGGCGAACCGACTTATAGGCGAGTATATACAGTATATTAGGCAGAAAACCCCCTTTTTCCTCTTTATCTTGACAGAGTTATGGGACTTTGAATTTTTAGCTCACCAGAAGTGAAAGTTATAGTATATTTTGTCTGTCCATCTGTTCTTAAGAACCACTGGGTCAATTTCAACCAAACTTGCCATAAAGCATCTTTGGATAAAGGAGAATCGAAATTATTTAATGAAAGTTGCACTCTTAGGGAGGAAATATGGTAAAACCAGAACCACTGAACCAGAAAAGACAAAAAGATTCCCGTTCAAAAAATGGCTAGGGGAGAAGGAAGTGGCATGGTCAGGCCACACCAAGGAAACAAGTTGCGGAGGGGATATAGCATCGAGGCTGTGTCAGGAACCTTTAAACAAGATAGAAGCAAGGGCATTCATCAGAGGATCAAGCCTTCCACAAATGTTGCCCATGGATGAACCCTTTTGATTTTCAAGGTCAAAGGTGAAGGTCACTATTGACTAAAATTCTTGTGAACAAGGTAGAAGACGCAGCATTTATCAGAGAATCATCAAATCTTGTAGACATTGCCTATAGAGAGGATTAACTTGTTGATTTTCAAGGTCAAAAGTTCAAGGTCACTTGACTATTGCCAAAAATCCTAGTCAACAAGACGCAGCTTTCTTCAGAGTATCATCAAATCTTACACAGACATTGCCCATGGAGAGATGATGAACCCTATTGATTTTTGAGCTCACCATTAACTTTGACTATTGACTAAAATTCTTGTGAAGAAGATAGAAGACAAAGCATTCATCAGAGAATCATCAAACCTTTCACAAATGTAGCCCATGGAGAGAGGTTGAAGCCTATTGGATTTTCAAGGTCAAGTATCTAAGGTCAAGGTCACTAGACTATTGACTGATTATTGACTAAAATTCTATTGAACAAGATGGAAGATGCAGCATTCATCAGAGATTCAATGAACCTTTCACAAATGTTGCCCATGGAAAGAGGATGAACCAAATTGATTTTCAAGGTCAATGATCAAAGTTCAAGGTCACTATTGACTATTTCCAAAAAATCCCTGTCAACAAGATGGAAGGCGCAGCTTTTATCAGAAGATCATAAAATCTTGCACAGATGTTAACCATGGAGTGAAGATGAACCATATTGATTTTTTAAGAATAAGGGTCAAAGTTCAAGTCACTATTTGACTTTCTAAATATTGTGAATAGGATAGAAGGAACGGCATTCATCAAAGAATCATCAAACTTCCATAAAGTTGCCATGGAGAGTGGATGAACGCCTATTGATTTCAAGGTCAAAGGTCCAGGTACTATTGATATTGTTTAAATTCTTTGTGTTGCGAGGGATGGTAGTGTCGCATTGCCTATGTATGGGAATATGGAGGAAAAAGATCTTTGATGAAGAAGGGGGGGGGGGGGGGGCATATTGTTTGCACAAGTTGTATGTTGGATCAGTCAGTATGGTAGGCCAAGTCTTGTCCACTCAACATTTAGAGAACCCTTTGCTTGACCATTACTAAACTTGGTTGGCCGTTGAAGGTAGATTACCCTTGGTTGATATTCGGTTGCAAGATCAAGGGTCATGCATGCAGTGTGTTGATCTGAAGAACAAGTTAGATATACTTGATATTTAAAGAACCCTTTGCTGGACCCCTAAACTTGGTATAGTGGTTGCCCTTAGAGAGTGGATGACCCCTATTGATTTTCAGGTCACAAGTTCAAGGATCAAAGTGGACATACTAAGATATTGTCTACTCAATATGTTGAGAATACTTAGTGGGTAAACTGGTTATATATAAATGATTCCTATTGCGTCAATGATCAAGCTAGTCTGGGCATGAAATATTGTCTTCTCTTGATTAATGAAGAATCCTGTGCTTAGTAGTTACCAAACTTGGCAAAATGGCTACCCCTAGAAAGTAGATATCAATATAGTACCACATCAAATCAGCTACAGTACAACCAATATCTATATAGTACTGCATTAGAGTGGTTCAATGGTTCTTGAGAAGATTTTTAAAAGATATTTCCCAATATAAGCCTATATCAAACTTTGGCCCCCTATTGTGGGTCACCCTACACCTGGGGGTCATAATCTGAACAAACTTAATTGAATCTACTCCACATCAGAAACCTTTCACTTCTGGCTCAATTGTTCTTAAGAAGATTTTTTCTTTTAAATTTGCATGTAAAACTTTGATTCCCTATTATGGCCCCATCCTACCCCTGGGGTCATGATTTGAACAAACTTGAATCAGAAAGCTTTCATATAAATTTCAGCTTTTCTGGCCCAGTGGTTCTCGAGAAGAATATTTTTAAATGACACCACCCTATTTTTATGATTATCTCCCCTTTGTTGGGGGTCTGGTTCTTTATTTGAACAAACTTGAATCCCCTTCACCCAAGGATGATTTGTACTAAGTCTGGTTGAATTTGGTCCAGCAATTCTGGAGAAGAGGTAAAAAATGTGAAATTAAAGTTAACAGACAGATGGACAGACGACTGACAAAAGACATAAGGCGATTAGCAAGGTCACTTGAACCTTTGGTTCAGGTGAGCTACAAAGCATCTAGTAAAACTGGCCTAATATGATGGTGAAAGAATTGTTTCTGGTACATGTTGCCACAATTTTCTTGGTTGTCGTCAGGAAATGCTTGTATACTGTACGTGCGTGCCTTTCTGACATTCTCTTTGACAATGGCATTCAGACTATACATATTTCCTCGTCCCATAAAAACCCACCTTCAAAAACTAAAGGTCAGAGAAGGTCGTGATTGTTGGAATAAAATTGACAACTTCTCCTGTGATCCAGCACGGCTTTTCTGTGATTTTGAAATAACAACATGACAAATAACAAGTAAAGGTGTATATATAAACACAAGTCCGGGGTCCCCACAGATTTTACCATCCATCATCTACTAGGGTAAGTAACTTACATGTTTTAAAAATAAGAAAGCAGCACTTTTCTGGAATTTAATGAGTATTTTGTGCAATATTCAGAATAATAAATCCAACTTGTAAGATGTTTGATTTTCTATGCTGCAGCTCATTCAATGACTCTTTAGTTTGTACAGGCAGTACATGTATTTGATGTAATATTTTGCATTTTTGCATGTTTTATGAGCATGAAATAAAGTTGTAAGAGGTAAATTGGTTAATTACTGTTAATTGGCTTAATACATGTAGCTCATTTGGTAATTAAAGCACCTGTATCATTTGTAAGAAGTTCTAGGTTCAGGTCTCTGAGCCCTGTAGACATATTTCTCTCCCTGTTAAAATTCACCCATGGGTGTTAGAGAGAGCCTCAGAATATAAATTTAAGAGAAGGGGGAGGGACTGGGAGGGGGTGCCTGTGTGTGTAAAGGGAACTTGGTTAAACCGGCCCATTCGATAAGTATCTTAAACACCCACAACATTTACAAGAAATCCTGAAGCTAGGTTCCATTCCCATGCAGTCTACGGTCCCTTCAAGTTATATAGCTAAAGGTGAACAGATTCGGAAATTCTTGCGTTTTGTACATGTATATATGCTTAGCCTAATGGAATTTCATGACATACAGTCGAACCTCGTTATCTTGAACTCGATGGGACCAAGAAAAAAGTTTGAGATATCCGTGAATTTGAGATATCGAGGGTAAAAATACAAAGAAAATAGGTGGTTGGGACCTACAAATCAGTTCGACATAACCTTGGTATTCGAGATATCAGTGTTCGAGATATCAAAGTTCAACAGTTTTACTGTATATATATTCATTGGTGGTCTCTCTCCTCTGCTCCATTTCTATTGTAACATGAGTATAAGTAAATTTGTTGATTTTTAGGCACCATGACACATGGCTCCTTCCCAATCTCTGTTCTGCTGGTCTGCAGTTTAGGCCAGGCAGTGCTGGCAGGATATGAAGGCCGGCCCCAAGCCATGATGGATGAAGGCCGGCCCCAGACCATGATGGACGAAGCCCCTCTCGTGGGGGTTGTAAGGGCCGTGCCGATCGGAAATCTTGTTCCCACCATGACTCCCGAGTGCTGTCCCTGTCCTGCGCCTAAAAGGATCATGTACCCAGCGAGATATATCGTCATCAACAGGAATCCCCTGCCACCTCCCAGCATGCATTTACGGCCCGCCTTCCTCAGTAAGTTATAGACATTGTAGACTTCATCTCTAAAATCAGATTCACATCCAGTATATATACTCTGGATTGATATGGAAAATTCACATCTTTCAAATGCAACCCCCCCCCCCCCTCAGTATGTACATACTGTAATAATTCATTGGGTCTGGGGATTGTTTTGATGCCCCTTTACACACACTTAATGTTTTTGTAGTGAGAGTAGAGAATATTGTAAACATTGCATGTTGACTACAATTAAAGTATATGCATATTTTGCAGTCAAAATGTACAAAAACAGACCCCCAAAAATTTCAAAGGGGTGGGGGGTGGGGGAAGGGTGCCTGCTGCGCTGGCCCTGGATCCACCTTTGATCCTAATTCCCTTTAACCTAATCATGTACTAATTGTTTTAACTGTAGACATTATTTTTAATGGGAGCTTAATTTTCTCGGATTTCATGGATACAGTGTCATATGAAATACTCAATCTATACATTGTACCAATTCACCAACAATGTACCAATTCAACACAATTTCATATGAAATATGCAATCTATACAATGTACATCACAACAATGTAAATTCACAAATTGAATGAAATACTCAATCTACACAATGTAATGCCTGAGAAAATGATGATTATCCATGTCATTCAACAAAGCTGTCAAAATTTGGCAATCTACAACAATTGCACAGTATTCTTCTTCTGTTCACAGCAGGTGTTCCAATGATGTCACAGAAACCTGAGCCCACCCCTGAAACAAGTGGTGGATCAAACAATGGTGGAGATAGCTGAATACCGGCTCCAAATCATTTTTCCCCCTTTTGTACGAGATTTTTATTTATAGTCTTTAACATTTACTTTTATGCAAGAAGTTCATTTTCAAGTGTTTACACTTTTGTTCATGTTGCATCTTGTAGTCAATAAATTTAGAAGATGATATTAAATTCATAATTTATTGAATATTCTGAATGTCTTCAAAGAGCAATATAATATATCTTAGCTAAACTATTGATAACAATATGACTTTATATATACATGTACATCCTTATTCTGAATCATCAATACCTTTAAAGACATCAAACACCTAACTACAAAAAACCCCCACAAATTATTTAAAATTGTATATATAAGTAATTTTATATATGTAATTTTATGTACCAACTCAATTTAAAAGTACTTTTGAAAAGGTACAATATCATCCATTCTATAAATCTGACAGATAAAACACACTGATATAGACATGCAGGCATATATAGAATTGTTAAACAGATTTGATGAGGCACGGTAGTACGAGACAGTATGTAACAAACTGTTACATTCTGTAGCATGAACGGCAACGCTATGTAACAACAAACGCCATTCTAGCTACGCTTTGTAGCAAATTGTTACATATACTGCTCAGGGATTGCACCTTTTCTGGGCGATTCCGAGGAAAAAAGCTAAAATCTTGTAGATTCCTTTTAATTTGATTGTGAGTGGGTATATGTGTGTGACTTTCATGTATAGCCAGTCATTATTTGTCTCATTCTTACATTGTTCGACGAGGAAATAAATGCAGTTATAACAGAAGTCATCACCCCAAAATATTATTGAATTCGTTGGTACCACGTGTCTGTCTTTCTGTCTTTTTCCTGTCTGTGTGATTTTTTGCTCTCCAAGTCTCTAGTTAAAACAGATAATTTTACCTTAGGCCTGAAAATGGTGGGTGGGGAAAAATGTCCTATTTTGGAGTGATGTAGTGACTGAAGTAACTGTACATTAATTTTATATATCCTCATCATAAAAGAAAAGAAACAAGTGTGGATTTACATGAAAGTATATACCTACTTACAAACACGAGTAAATTAAGAAAATCTTCAAGATCCCCCCCTGAATCACCTAGAAAAGGTGCAATCGCCACAAATTTGTTACACAGCGCAGTACAAATGGTGACGCTGTTACTAAAACCAACATTTTTGTTACAAAACATTGCTATTTGTGCTACCGTATGCAACAAATTGTTACATACCATCTTGTTGTTACTTACTGTGCCCCAACTTGACTGAACATTAGGGAAATAACGCCCCTCCCTGTCATGGTGAGGAAGGGGACCTCATAAGCTTGGTCATTTTTACCATGCAAAGTCCTCGGGTGGCCAAAATTTCCAATATTCGGTCAATAATCTATAATTAGCTCGACAGACTCGACATGAAAATTTACGTCAAACTGGCCTGGTTCCTTCTGTAGCATTTTTGCTCAGTTCAGAACACATCAGTATCATATGTTACGCATGACAATGTTGGTCTGCATTCCATGAACACATCAATAAATTAACTGGCTCAACCTCCGTGTTGTAGCGGTAGAGGGGCGCAAGGGTTCGCAGTTCTCTGTTGGTCAGAAAGTGGTCCAAGCATTGTCCAATCATTATTTTATAATTTCTTTGATTGACAGACAGCATATCAGGGTTCGACACTCGTCAGAATTTGGACTCGCCATTCGGGCAACTTAAGATCAGTACGAATTCCAGGTTGCCCAAACAAAAATATGAAACAAACAGAACTTCAAATATATTATTTCTGAATCTATTGCATTAATTTTTCAGTTTCAAATAGGAAATGTATTTTAATTCTTTTCACGTTGTTTTCATTTGTATTTTTATTTCAAATAAATAGAAAATATTTTGACAATCCAAAGTCGTCACCGGGTTGTAATTTGGGCTAGATGTGTTAACAAACAGGTCGTCAAAAATCACATCAGGGTGGAAATGGCGAGGTGACGAGTGTGAATGTCGAACCCTGGCATATACAGATTAACCATGATTAGTTATGAAACCCGATTTCTAGGTCAAAGGTCATACAGTATTGTCTTCTACCATGCATACAGAAGCTATCGAATTCTTATTGACAGAAAATAATTGAGGGCTTGTGTCACTCTTTCGATGGTGAAATCATTCTTCTGACATATTTAGATGTTTTAATGATCGAGCCATTTGATAGAATTTCGGTGTAGCAATCTATCTAATGTAAAAATGCTTGAAGTAATGTAGGCTTCATGTGTTATAGCATCTAAAACAAGAGTTCCATTTCTCTGAAATTTGACCTTTGTTTATAAAGTTTTCACTGTGTAACTGCAACGAACCAGACCGGGATTCGAACCCGGGCCCCCTGAATCTTTAGTCAGGTGCTCTACCAACTGAGCTATCTGGCCACCGGAGATAGAACATGGCTGACCGCTACAACTGCATTAGAGGTGAGCAAATTCCCAGATGGGTTTTTTACTGAACATGACAAACATTTTCATACATAACATATGACACCAATTGTTGAGGCTAGTCTAAGAACATTGCTAGAAGAATCCAGCCACTGTGATGTACGTGGAACCTTTAACCTCAAGTCAGATGTTTTCTCTTCAAGAAGCGAGACATAGAAATAATCTGGAGACATAGAAATTCTGAGACAATTAAAAATGTGTTCTAACACAGGTACAATGAACACCTTTCATGAAGTATTATCAACATTACGTATTACACAACTTCACAAAGTGATCAACATTATGCAACTTCACAGTGATCAACATTACGTATTACACAACTTCACAAAATGATCACCATTACTTACTTACACACTTCACAAACATGGATTCACATTACGTTTTACGCAACTTCACAGTGATCAACATTACGCAACTTCACAAATTGATCAACATTATATATTACGCAACTTCAAGAAGTGAACAAATGCCACAATTTCTTATTTTCTATAATGATAGTTCTATGACCCTGTATGGTTAAAAGCAGAATACAATATTGCAACACTTCAGATGTATAAAATTGCTTAAAAAATGTTGTGCATATCTCGGCCTTGTAAATACACATTATACATGTACCTATCATGTAAATGCCAACTTTTGTTCACACCCAGATATACAGAAGTTGTCTACCCTTACAAAGTCCTTATAGTTATCAATATGCAGGATATGTGACCTGTGTAGGGATTAACATTTTAAAAAGACATCGTTTTAATGATATCAGTCCTCTAAAAGATAAGCAATGCACATGAATAAAGACAGCTGCAATAATGAAGCCCCCCCCCCCCTTTTTTTTTTCTCTCCCGTAAACGTCAAAAAAAAAAAAAAAAGAGAGGGCTACTTATTGCAGCTAGAATAGGATTATGATCCAATGAAGATATCCTCAATAGTGAGAATAGCTAGCCCCCCCCCCCACCCCTCCTTGACATCACACCAAGACTTGATTATTGTTAAAACTCTAAACATGAAGATGTTTGAACTACTTTACAGGCATGGGGGTCATAATCAGAACTTTTAAAAGAACCTATATCACATGGGGATGCTGCAATATCATACTGCTGTTGGCCCTATATGACAGCCCTCTCCCCTCTGTAAAGGTATTAATGGCTAGCACAGTATGATCCCCCCATATATAAAATTGTTAGCCGCCGGCTGCAGTTACCCCCCCCACCTCAACCTCCAACATAGGCCCAACTATTTAATAGCTCACATCAGATCAAATAAAAGCGGACCTCTTAAGACAAAATGGTTTTTGCAGCCACAAAATCGACTGAATCCAAAGATTCAAATTTCTTATTTAAATGAATGACATGTATTTCAGTATAAACAAGCTGTCCTAATACATACATGCTGGAGGTAGATTTGCATGCTTAGTCAATAGCTATACAGAGTACACTGTATGTGGCTAAGATCACAGAATGGAATGCTAACTTCACTGAAAGACAGAGTTTAGCACAAAGAGAAAGCACCTCACCTACACGTACAGTTATGTGTAAAGTTCCAGGCAAAAATGATGCACTACCTAACATGATTTATACGTCTTCCAAATGCATGCATATATATTGTACATATTATGTAAGTGGTTTTAACACAAGAACGGCCCGATGTACAGCGATTTCTCTCTCGGTACTAGCCCTTCAGGTCAGGAATAATCGTCTTTCTACATGTAATTCATCCAGTTCCTTTTGCCAGTCTCTGCTAACGAGTGTACTGTAAAGGGCTTTAATTTCACGATTTTTATTGTTTGGTATTTCAAGACCATGCTTCAAATTTCGTGGATAAATCCCTTTGAGTAGATGAACTTGTACCCCAAATACTTTGAATAGCACTTCACGATGGTTTTATTTTTGCGATAGTTAATATAATCGCAGATATAGCAAAAATAAAACCCACTCAAGCAAACATTTTCCCCTTTACAGTACCATCTGTCCTCTTGGCATATCAAAAGTAGCAATATCCAACATAAATATTGATTATGTTGACTCAAATGTTAAAGGATACTTTGATTATAACAATACACTTACTGTATATACTCGCCTATAAGTCGGTTCGCCTATAAGTCGGTTGTGTTTTTTGAGATCATTTTGAAGGATTTTGCCATTGACCCGCCTATAAGTCGGTACAACTTTTTGCCAGAATCGGTTGACAATTTCAAATCAAAGTTACACTGATTTTGTCCGTGTTTCAAAAAATATTTTGAGAAATGATGCCGTTATTTTTACTATTCTTTCTCCAAAAATCAATATGTCAATTATCCTACTATTTACCTGTGTTCAATAATATTTTATATATTAATTTGTCTGGACGATGATCATGATAATCGTCGGAGTTGTTTTAAAAATTGGTACATTTAATACTGATCTCCCTAGGACTCGCCTATAAGTCGGACACAGACTTTTGGACCAAAATTTTACTCCTAGAAATCCGACTTATAGGCGAGTATATACGGTGATTAAAAAGAAAGCTAAAATTGCAAAAGTCCCTATCTGTTGGCATTGTTCTAGCTGTATAGAGTTATGAACAGTGTACTTGGAATGTAGATACTAGGCTAGGATACATATCCACTGCATGAATTCAACAGTAGACAGACCTTTATAATAAATATAACCCGCTCCAAACATTTACACCAATATGATAGTACAGCATGTTTAGATAATGACCTGTAGTCAGACAATAAAATAAATAAACTGATCATTATGTCTTTTGCATAAAGTTAATGTTTAATATATGGCTGTACACATTTGTGACCATAAATACAAGAAATTGAATCTGTATATCAACATTTCGAGCTTTTAGGCTTTGGTGGTTTGCTGGTCCAAACGACCTAACCTACCGTCAAAAAAGTTTTCAACAATTCTGCCACAAGATTTTACATTTGTAGAACCAGGAACGATAGAAAAAAGAGTGGTTTTTGTAATCAGTTATTAAATATCACAGAAACACAACATATGTTTTTATCATTTTTTTTATCTGATTGATATAACTTGGTGATATGTGGATGAAAAGAAATATTAGACTGAACATGTTACTATTGAGCAACAGAACGTGTTACTAGCACTATTGGCTTACTGATCCCAACCAGTTATTGGCCTGACAGAACTCTATAGGAGTATGGGCATTCTCTTTTATGACACAAACAGTCAGACTGATATTTTGTAATTTTGTTGAACTCTGTAACATCAAAATGTGAGGAAACTTTCATATTAAATGATATGATTTAATAAATATCTACATCGATTAATAACAGTAAGAGATCAGGACATACATAAAAAGAATCTAACGACACATCCTGGAGCACTATCACACATTACAACAAAAGATATCACCTTATTCTTCTTCTAAAAATATATTTTTATCATCCATAGCATGAGAAAACTAGCCACTATCAGAAGCCTATAAATTTGTGCTATAATTGTCCGAATTAACGGAAGATCCCGACGGGTTTCGGTTATGCTCCTGAAGCTTGGCTTTCATATCTTTCCCGATGCTGCTCGCCGAACGGGGCTTGGGAATCAGCGGAGAGGACGACGATTTATCATCGCTATTGTCCAGGTCAACATTTTTGCGATTGTAGGATTGCATCTCGATGTTGTCAACGACGATTCTGGAGTTGTTTTTCACGACAGCCACGTGCACCGAGTCCTGTGTATCGCCGTTGGACAGACTGGTTTTGTGTTCCGGGGCCTCCTTCTTTGGCTCCTTTGGTTTGGATTTGTCTCCCTTTAGTATTGCTTTTGCCAGGTTGAATTTGGAGGACTTGGATGCTGCCTTAGGGGAGATCACTTCGGGTGAGTCTTCGTCAATCGTCGCTAGTTTGGCCGTGTCCTCATCCTGTACGATGCTGATGTCATCTACAAGCAAATCAAACGTGCAAATGATCGTGACAAATTGTGCAATATTCTGTTAGAATCTTTACATTCTGTAAAAATGATCTATTTCACTATAAACTTAAACAACTGCTAAATTTGAAACAATGTTCATATACCCTAATAAAAACAAGCACTCTGAGACTATTGGATGGCAATACATAGTCCCCTACCGGTTGCAAAAATTATTGGACCACAACAGTATTCATCATGTAGGTTATGGCATTGGGGAAATTCACGCTAAGTTCGGAAAACTTAGCCCAAGGGTCAGAACTTACTGAGAAAATCAATGGACTGAAGAGAAAATAGAACTTCATCTTATATTTGCTATGGCAAAGCAATGCACCAAATACAAAATGAATATCTGTAAGAACAGAGAAAATAGGTGTGGAAAATGGAATTCACACTATTTATCTAAGTGGAAGGGCAATAATTTAGTGGAAAAATCAGCAGACTGGAACCAAATTCGAACTTGTGCTGTAACTTATTAT
>CAJDSM010021507.1:0-36527 GCA_903981925.1 Ostrea lurida
TTTCTTTCACTGAAGAAAAAATATTGGAATTTATGAAGATTCAAGTTGGATTTCTGCTAATAATCAACGTTGTAAAAGACAACAAATAAAAGATAGGGTATGTCAGTAGCCAATTATACAGGCGGGTGGTGATGCACTATATGCCGAAATTGGAACCCTCGATGAATCTGTCAATATTAAATAGTCAGACAGCCACATAATCTCTTTTATTTAAATTTGTATAAACTATCATGAAATATTCATAGAAAACTCTTCTTCGTCAACACTTGACTAAACACTATATAAACACATAACGTTCATACAGCAGAGGGAGAGCGTTCTAAGTTTTAAAAAAATTTGTCCAAATTCGTTTGTCTATACCATCTTGACATAAATATGTTCAATTAGTTCTACAGCAATAGATTTCAATAGAGAGAACCAAACTTTCCTCATTGATCAAATGTTAGTTGCAGGAGTATATTTTAACTTCCGTTCGGTATCCCCGTACTTTCAGTCGTAGGAATGCTTTGTTTTTTAACCGTGAGCATGAGATGCCGTGGAACTCATTTACCCTGTGTTAATAATTCATAACTTTCATGGAGATGTCTGTTTGGTAATTTGACATTAGAAGTCTGTGTTTTAAGATCGGTTCGGTTGTATTTAAAAAGCACTAGTTAGATTCATATGCGAATTCTTAGGGCTATTTTAAATAAGTTTTAATGTGCATTTAACTAGGACCAAATGACAGTAAACTCTAAACATTGAAAACAAATTAAACAAAAACACAATTGATAATTGTATTATTACAACTATCGCGCTTTATTTTGCCGTTATATTAAATTAGCGAATTAGAAATTAATATATTACTTTTGATGCACAAGAAACGAACTCATGTACAAATTAATTCTATCGAAAAATCGTTGTCCAATTGTACATGGTGGAAATCAGCGCTTAGGCGAAAATATCCCTTTGTAAATTACAAGTTAGTCACCGAGATATACCAAGAATGAGTAAGGTTCATGTATTCATCTATGATATTTTAAAGAAAATGAAAGACTATTTCTTCAAAAAAACATGTATAAATGCTTATTAGTTAGCAAACAAAAAGTAATACTGATGGTGACTTAGAGATAACTCTGTACCGCTTACACCACTGAATGGGTACCGGAGGTAACCTTAACTAGAACTGCTTACATTACTGATTGTACCCGAGTACCTAGTATTGCTACATACTGATGTGACTAATTGCGGTAACTTTAACAGCCAGACCTGTAATTCTGCAGGAGAGATAGTTTTTTACAACTAGCAACTTTACTACATGACATATTCTACAACACAATCGTGACCGGAAAACTGAAATTCAGCCCAACAGTTCTGCAGTAACTATACAATTCAGTTATTAGTTATTGATTGACCACTCAAAAATCAATGCTCAATTGAAACATGTATTACTTAAATAATCAAAGGCCTCAGGCCTTGAGAGTCGACTCGCACATATAAGTAACAAGATCATGGGCCACATCGCTCACCTAGAGAAGAGCAAAGTTTGGGACTTTCAAATATCCACTATTCAATGTATGACTAAAGTAACCTCTGTCATCTTCTAATACACATAAATGAAATTCATCAATAATAAATAAGACAAACAATCACAGTAATTATGATCGGGATAGGCCATGTATCCCTGGTTTCTTTTATCATTTCTTAAAATTGTCTTATACAAGCGACAGAAATGAATATGTCGAAAAGCGGGTCAGTCAGGACCTCAAGAGCCCCCGCAGTTCAAAAACTAGCGAACAAAATATATTATGTGAGGTGGGATCTTCAATAGTTTTAAAACAATATTTTACCATTTTTTAAAAGGAGAAATCAGACCATGACCCCAGGGCTCTCAAGTGCCAATAACTAGTCTCAACACAAAGAACAAGGGAATATATGTAGGTGGATCTCAATATTCCAAAATATCGGACAATTCATAAAAAAAAAGAAAAAAAAAGAGGGGGGAGTCATGACCCTAAAGGCCTCCACATATATCAAAACTTTCTCAACACCAATCATCAAAAAATATATGGTTGAGGTGGATCTGAATAGTTTCCAAGATATTAACCACTCTAAGTTAAAAACCCCGTTATGACCTCAACTGTTTGCAGAAGTTTGTGATTTTTGCCCCATTGTTCTGGAAAAGATTTTTGCCTTATATCAAAAAAATATTTTTTTTTCCATTTGTAATATTGTCTCACTTCCATCACCTTGACAATTTATTAGTTATTTACACTATTCAAAAAATGTTCTCTAATAGACTCCCAATAGTTATGTAACATTTTGACTGGGTATGAATGGACTTGGGCATATTGAACATGCATACCTGCGGAAGTTTTGTAAACAAAAATAGCTCGGCGTATTAAATGAAACTTTACCAGGTTTTCACCTTATGTCTAGGTAAATCAAATATTCTTAAGCAATCAGTAGCCTTCAATAGCCACCAGGATTGGATTTAGTGACCTACATATGGAAATGGTTTGAGAATGACAAAATAGAACTGCAGGAACGTCTTTGTAAGTATTCCTTTATACGAATGATGTTCATACGCCGCATATTGACTCACGGACGTTGATTATCCCAATGATTGGGCGTTAACAATCAAATCTATATGTGCGTTATGATTCAAAATACTGTTTTCATTTCGATCTATGTTATTCAGGAAAACGAATTACATACACTTCACACAGCACTCGCACAACTATATTCCTGTTGCGTAGACAAGATATAAGCGGTGAAGAGGACAGATTACCAGCGAAAAATTGGCCTGACGACAAGGAGTACGCTTGCTACGCGAGCCGACTCAATAAGCATGTTTACAATCAGTCACCACCATGTTTCATATCAAAACAAAAATTAACATAATGATCGTTGCAAAAAATTAACATAAGATCGTGGCAAAAATTACATAATATCAACTACAGATAAACTCCATTAAGATATCACCAATGGTGTACATGTTGTATGATGCATACATTCATTCATATACCAGAATAACAAAATCACTATTATAATATATATAATGAAAATACAAACTATGAACATTGTATAACAAATCGACCTAGTACAATATTTCATTTGGTATCAATGGTTGCAATTCCATATGCATAATTATGAAAACCCAGCCCTTAGGTTACTGACAGTGTTTTAACATGTAAAAGCAATAGTTTTAGTCCATGAATTACTTAAAACAATATGATTAAAGAATTTCAAGTGAAAATAGCCTCTTTGAATTACACAAAGTAACGATATTAAATATCCAAGCAAAACATAATATACACCAAGCAAAAACATAAAAGTTTAACTTAGATTAATGACACTGCATCAGTTTACTGTTCTTGCACATCGAACATATTAAACTATTGCTTATCAAAAGAAAAGAGTCCATCAGGAAATTAAAGGCTCAGCCGGTTCTGCAAAACTGAGTCCAGATTTGTGTGGAATTTCCTAGGGGAGTTGGATTGGGTGTCTCTTTAAGGAATCCAGTCCCAGGAGCATGTTATCATCAATCGGTGCCACAAAGTCTTCGCTTATTTACGGTAACAGCCTGCAACCCTATGAAAATACTAATCGGTCCTACTCTGTATCCCTTCATAGAAAGATCTCACCCTGCAGTATGCAACTGCTAAACATATGGTACAGTTACCTGAGCTACGGTATCAATTACCGCTGCAACATTTTGGCTATAATATTTATAATATCTAATAAGTTTACCTCTATGTTAGTCAGTGATCTTATCCTTCTGATGTACAAGTTATTGGACTGTTCAGTATCGAGTTTTATTAGACCAGGCTCTGCAGGTATCAAAAGTTTATGCTGGTTTGTTTACAGTGCTCAGGCTTGGACACTCATTTTTATAATGACCCACACCGCCACACTGGAAACACAAGCGACGAGGTGATGGTGACCTTGAAGTCGCCTTGTGTTTGTCCGTGATGGATTACGACTCAAGGATCTCCTCCTAACTTCTTCATCATTTTTTCCATTCATGAAGTTAGTGACCCAATATAGTCTTCAATGTTGCTATCCTCTGAGACATGTCCACATTTGAGGGAGGTTCTCATTGTGCCAGCACATGGAATTATCCGCCTCTTCATCACAAATTTGTATTTCCCTCACATCCTTCCTACTTCTACCAAAGATTGCTTGATGGTTGTATTGGAAACTTTTAAGATGGTCTATGGTTTCCTCTATGTTGATAGGATGCTGATTGATAGCAAATTGGCCTGCATCCTTATCAGAGCAACCATGGCAGATCCGCTTGATGGCTTGCTTAAGCATATGTTCTTCAGGGAGGCCTTCATAAGCTCGGAGGGCTAACTGAAATACGCGATCAGCCCATTCCTCCGTGCATTCTCCGGTACCCTGAACGATGGTACATGTACATGTACTAAGCTTAAGCTGTGCTGTTTCTGGCATTTCTTTATATCCAAAGCGCTTTTTCAATTTTTCAATTTTGTTGAGCTGTTTCATAGGAGCTGCGCTTACCCGAACAGGATTGATACAGTCCCTAAATTTCAATTTCAATTACTTTATTATCTTTACCAATAGTACAAAGGTATTGAGAACATATACACAAGTATTCATACAAATATATAATATGATAAATTAGCAATATATACATATGTACAAACTGAAGCAATACTATATACAAAGTCATAATGGAGGGTATAGAGTTTGATGAATAACTTTCAAAAATTTACTTTATAATTTTCTTAAATTGACAATATTATCAGAATTAAAAATTGTTTTGACTATTATTACATTTGGTGCTGACCTTTTCTTCCACCTAATACATTGATTCCTAATCATATAAAATCTACTACATTTAAATAGATAGTGGTATTCATCACCAATCTCATTTTCAATACATAAAGTACATTTTCTTTGTGATTTTTCTATGCAGTACCATCTACCCACTTCGATAGGTAATATATTATTACATGTACGAAATTTACAAATGTCTATTCTTTCTGAAGGACCAAGCATATCAAGGCAATTTTCAAAACAAAACTTATCTTTTATTATACGTTATAGAAAACTCCTTTGGATGAATTGAATACATTACTATGCCAATTTTGTTCAAACTTATCACAAATTCGTTGCTTAATTTGTATTTTAAAAATTCAAAATTAAGTTCTCCATTCGAATACCAGACATTACCGAAACCTAAATTATCTAACATATTTTTTCATATAAAACATCCACTTCGAAAAACAAGAAAACCTTGCATGAATTTTGCTGTTACAAATTTATTACATAATATTTTAAAATTTATTTTCCCCTGAGAAAGCCACTTTGTACCAATAGTTGAACATCCTTGATTGTGCACAACATAAATGGATAGCTCCCAATTCGCCATTATTACAATACCTGGTGTTGAACGCTTTAAATTGAATAATAACTTACACAATTCTAAATGAACCCTTTCTAGACGTTCTACTTTACCATTTTTCCGTGCGTTCAGCGTGCGGTCAGCGCACAGTCACCGTGCGGTCACCGTGCGTTCAGTCATTTTTCATTTATTGTTCAGCATGTGGTCACCGTGCGCTCTGCGTGCGGTCACCATGCGTGTGGTAATTAAAGTAGAACGTTTCAGGAACTGTAGGTCAAAAACATTATACGCACTGTGAGTGTTGTGTGGGATATAAAAATTTCTTGGAATGACAAGGATAAGATAAACCAAATTACATGTAAATATAAACGCATCCTTATTCGATAGAAATCACTGCCTCGGGATCAGAGCGAGGCCGTACATGTACTACGAGTTAATTAATATTTACAATTTTCTAATTCAATATGAGCAAGGTGCATCTGTAACTCAGGCGAGCTTTGTAACTAATGAACCTCCTGTTAGTTCTAGTAAACAATTGAATAACATATATCATTTATTTCCAAAGAATTTACAGCCCACTAAAGAAAGGTCCATATGCATGTAGGGTTTTGAATATTTATGGTTCGCGGGGATATCACACGAAATGCATGTACATAATTCAGTGTGTAAATTATTTTTCTGTCTGTCAGATTTATTTGTTCAAATTTCTAACAAAGGATGTCCCCGCAGAAAACTCCACGAGTCGATCTGGTTCAATGCCCCTTACATGAATAGGGAGACACAATGTAAATCGATCGTCTCGCCTTTATTCTCTATCATACGGCATGCCATTGGAAATATTAGCCGACCATGATTTTGTTGATAAAAACAGAATGTTTTCATACGATAACTAATGCATTGTTATGTCTATACTCGCCTGCAACATAACACATTTTGCCTTGAACGATATCTGCTACAATTTTTTTTTAAATGATCAAAACGAAAAACAAAAATTAACGTTTTTAATTTGTAAAACGAATGTAGTTTATCTCATATAAAGTAATTCATATTCATGATTTCTGAAATGAGTCCGAAACAGAGGGTGTTTATATATATCTAGAGAGCGTTAAGTGATATTCATTACTTTTGAATGTCACTACCACTATACCTGCTGCTGTGATCTACATTGAACCCAGGCAGTGGCGGATCCGGGATTTGTTGAAAGGGGGGGGGGGGGGGGCGGGCTTGAAAAGTGGGGCTGTATATATCGTGCTTGCTAAAAGGTTAGATGAGCCAAGTGGGGGCCAGGGGAAACCGGGAAGCTGTATAAGGATTTAAAGTGGGGGGCTGTTCAAGGTTTAATTTTTAGGGGTTTATTAGCTATAATGCTTAATACCATAATGATTTATTTTTTTTTTTGGTCACCAAAAAGGGGGCGCCGGGCTTTCCCTGCACCCCCCCCCCCTCTTAATCGCCACTGCAGAGGGAGGGGGGCATCAGATTCGTAACAATACAAAGGGGGGGGAATTCTCAACCTATACTTTGGGGTACATATAATAAATGATATCTCTCTACTTGCATATTTGTACATACATTTTATTACTCTCCAGTGTTGTTTAATCCTTTTTTCCACGGAAAGGGTAAAGCATGTAGCAGTTAGTTCTTTTTTCACCCCTTGTTTTTCTACATTTTTCGAGTCATCATATCATGTTCCTATAACTGTGTTTCGTTTTGTTGTATTTTTCTGACATTATGCAAAGTCAAAATGTGAATAATTGCCATACTACTTGTACAGTACTACATATACCCATGCATATTTTCCACAAGGTTTGTGATTATTCTCTCGATTGTAGCCACGTTTTCCTTTTCGTTGTTTTTAAGCATACAAAAACTAGATAATGGGTAATTCTATCGAACGATATCGTGCTGTTTCATGCAGGTGTTTACATAGATCAGTTACGTTTTGCTTCAAACTCAGTGATTTGTACTTAAGGTGGAGTGCTACACCTGTCTCAAATAAAAATCCAATCGATCACTTATCCCATTTTTAGTAGACAACATAGGATATTAAATCCAATCAATTATTGTTATTAGTGAGGACTATATTTATCTGGGACATTTAATCTAATTCATTTTCTGTAGGATTAATTATCCTATTGAAAATCATAGGAGTTTTTTTCCTATAGGATTTTTTCTCCCATAGGATAATGATAGGATTTTGATAGGATAAAAAATCCCTCCATTCTCCTACAGGATTTTTATCTTTAGGAGCTTATATCTCTTAATGTACAAGTCGTAGTAACTTTAGCTTTGAACTTAGAAGATACTGCAAAAAAATCCTACCAGATACACTGAATTTGTTTTCTGTATCTTTGATAAAAAGGGTAGCAAAAAGTCTGGACTTTGTCATGTCCGAAGTTAAATGTCGTACTGTTTAAAATAGTTTGGAATATTGTCTTTATAGTTGATATTTGCTCCTCCGAAAATTAAATTTGCAAGATTACATCGAGAACACATGGGCTATTTCTCTCCATCAATAGTTGTCCACTATCGGTGTCGGTAATGCTATCTAGAGAATCTTGCCATGATTGCATTCAAAAACATTATCTAGTTTTTTAATTGTGACGTCACGTTTGCTTTGTAGTCGCAGCGTTTTTATTACGTCACAATAAATCAATCTTCATGTCACAATCAAGGTGGCAGAAAACTCTGCCGGTCAATATTTTTTTTTAATTATTGACCGGCAATCATGATTTTTCGTCGGAGCAAATTTATATCAATTATGTTTCAAGAGCGTTTTCTCTATCTAGAGAATATTATTTACTGAATATTATATAATTAATCACTCTTCTTGAGGTCAACATGGTGAAATAATGACCCAAGCCCCGACCCACGAAGTGACCTGACCGAGGCTATCGGCCGAGTCAGCGAGTGTGTCGGGGCGACGATTCCCTAGCAGTTACTGTGGTCCACAATTTCAAAATGTTGGTCGAGTCCACATCAACTATTACATGGGAAAGTGATTTCTGTGATTTTATCTATTGATAAATTTGCATACGCTGTTGCAAAAATGTGACAATGTTGTTGAAATTCAATCGTCAAATAAAATGATAATAAACTATTATATTGCCTTTTGCATCATGATTATATTATATTCATTTTTAATATGTAATGAATAATCTGTGCCTCTTGTCGGTTATAATAAACAATTTAAACACTCAGTCATTCGGACTAACAATGGTGAATATAGAACCTCGCCTCATCAAAGGCATAGTGTCTATCAAAAATGACATCACAATATTTTGCAAAAAGAACTCAAAAAAACAAATTTGTAGTATCAACTATGAATTATCTAAAGCTGCAGCGCTTTTAAATTAAAATCATTTTGATCTTGTAACCCTTTATAGAATTATTGTCTGGAAGGCAATGTATAAAACTGGTACCCCACTGATTGGTGGCTACACAGAAACATAAGAGATGTGAAGTCAACAGGTACCAGTTTAAATTGAGAACAGGGAATTATTTTGTAATTATTATCATATCCAATGTGTTTATAAAGATTCTGAATAACCAATAAAAAGTAAACAAAACTTTGAGATGGGGAAACACGAACCCCAGAGAATTACATACTTACCAGAGGTGGAATCTGGCGACTAGGAGGAGTAGATATTCCCTGTTGACCGGCCACACCTTCCGTGAGCCCATTGTCTTGATCAGATAAACAGAGTAATTTGTGCATGTCAAAGAACGGCTTCTAAGTGATATGAGACACTGCAGTCAGCATTGATCCAATGATAGTTTATAGCATTATACAGCAAATATAGCAACTAACTGAATGTTTTCACTGACGCTTTTATTGAAGGTATTCCTGGGGACAAGGGCCTCGTTCTGGGAATGTGGAAGCCTGCCGCGCTACTCACCATCACAGAAATACCCAACGCTCCGGCAAGTCACTATGGCAACATCTCTAAATCTTTTACTCCTTCCGAAGTCCAGGTGACCAGCATCACGTCTGATCCGCAAAAAAACATCATTTTTACCACCGCTGGAGACTCAATCTACGCATTCAAAAACTTCAGCATTTGGCAAAATCGAACTACGGTTTCACTCACGTACAAAGGGAAGTCTTTTTCTCTGGGACAAATCGTATTTGATTATATTTCAAAGAACTTGTACTGGTGCGACTCTTTTCTTGATTGGATTGCAATGAAACCAGCTTACAATAGCAACAATACCATATATAAAGTCGTCATTGACAAAGACTTAAAACAGCCTGAAGGATTAACGCTAGATGCTGAAGATGGGTAAAATGTTTCAAACACATTAATGACAAAAAAATTACAATCATGGACCAGCATATTGTATTTGATGTAGTGCAGCAAAGTGCGGAAATATTAGAGACAGTCCATGTAGGAGAAAAATTCTTAAAGGACTTCTTCGATACCTAATTAGGCCAAAAAATGTGTGTGTTTCCGATTACCCGACCGACCCGAAAATTTTCTACCGACCCTAAATTTTTAAATCTATTCCAGTTCTTCATTCTCGTACATATCTAATAAGTTTGGGCTGGATATTCAAATTACTGGAGATTTTCAAAATGGTGTCTTTCATGCTTTCCGAAGACAGAATCGTGTATTAATCGTGTATTAAATTGGGTATAATCAGTTATTAGAATATAATTTTTTTGGTTTAATTTATTTTTAATCCACTACTGAACAGCCGATGTTACATGTCTGTACACACAAATATATTTATTGCTAGTGCCCGCTAGCATATACGTTAGTGTTTTTGCAGCTATGCGCATGCTTGGCGGTCCATAGTGCGTATTCTGGGAGTTCTATATTTTTAATTTTATTCCCTACAACTAATAACGTTCTAGATTTTACACAAAACACGCGGATTGCTGATACGTATACTATCTTGAATCCAACAATAACTTCTCGGGTTATGAACGTCACCATTACCGGTGAAGGGCTGCAAAATTTTGGTCTATGCTTATGACATTTGAGCAGGAAGGGATTTTATCGTGGTACACGTGCTATGACACGGGGCCTTAGATTTTGCTGTCTCATCGAAAGGACCGCCTCATTCAGTCGCCTCTTCCGACAAGCAAGGTGTACTGAGGACTTATTTTAACCCGTATTCCCACGGGGTGGTTTAACTTTTAAATCATTTCGACACAATCTTTCTTTGCGTACCAGTAGCTGGAATATTTAACCTCATGACCCTAGAGTTTGGCTATCCATGTCACCAATGTTTTTACAAGCACATGTTGTTCCTTAATTGTTATGTTTTCATGTTCCGACAGATTGATGTTCTTTTCTGAAAATGGTCCTAATCCCCGCATTGAGAAAGCCTCCATGGATGGGAGTAACAGAATCACCATAGTACATACGGGCTTAATACGAGTGCTGGCTCTCTCTGTCGACACTGCCAGTGACATACTCTATTGGGCAGACTACGGGAGACATACCATAGAAGCCTGTAACTATGATGGATCAAGTAGACGGGTATTAAGAAGATTCAACGGTATTCCAGCGACTGGAATACATTACTATCAGGTATTGTAAAGGGCACGGAGGACAAATCGTATCTGTCATTTATCATTGTCTTCTTGTCTTTCTGGCATTGCTGTCTTGTAAAATATTTTATATTGATACACAACGCCATAGATTTTCTTTAATCGTACATAAATTGAGATATAGTGTGTTTGATGTTAGATTATTATTGTTTGTTTTTCGTCCCGTTGAGAATATTCCACTTGGTGTAACGACGAAAAGTGACCCTCATAGAATAATGACCAGCTGGGGGTCACGTTTCTACGCAGAAAACTGTCCCATGGTCAATATTCTATGACAAAAAGGGTCTTTTCCTACCGCAGAAAACCATTGCAGACCTGTAGATATACGCCCCCCCCCCCCTTCCCTGGCGTTGAAAATTTATCCCCATAGAAATTTGACCCCTACTTAAAATTGCATAAGGACATATAAAAGTAGATGTAAAACGCGTAGTATCACAGATTTTTGGGGAAGGGGAGTGAAAGCGAAGTTATTATGGATGCGTTTCCCGATTGTGCTACACTTGAGTTATATGTAAAACATCAGTTTGAATAAAACGATTTCGGAATTAATCTTGAAATACTAGTCAGCGTGCCTTGATGGTCCCTTTAGCTTTTTAGCTCACATGAGCCAAAGACTCAGGTGAGCTTGTCTGATCAAAATTTGGCTGTCGTCGTTGTCTTAAACTTTTCACATTTTCTTCTTCTTCAGAACTACTTGGCCAAATTTAACCAAACTTAGAACAAATTATCATTGGATGACGGGGATTCAGGGTTGTTCAAATCATGATGGACCAGGCCCCATTAAAAAGGACATAATCACGAACATGCAAAAACAGGGTGGTATCAAAATCTTCTCACGAATCACTGGGCCAGAAAAGTTGAAATTCATATGAAGGCTTTCTGACATAGTGGAGGTTCAAGTTTGTTCAAATCATGTCCCCAAAAATAGGATGAGGCCACAATAGGGAATCAACGTTTTGCATGCAAATATATACATGTAGCAAAAATATTTATAAAACTTCTCAAAAACTACTGAACCAGAAGAGTGTAGATTTACCTGAAAGATTCTTGACATAGAGTAAGCTCAAGTTAATGTACAAATATGAAGGCCTCAAGAGATATGGTGGGGCCACAAGGGGGATCGAATTTTTGCATGTTGATATATAAGGAAATATTCTTTTCCAGAATCACTAGCCTAGGTAAAATTCAATCAAACTTGGCTGTAATGAAGTTCTTTTAAGGATTTTGTGATGGAAGCAGAGAAGAAGAAGATATACACGTCAGCAATAAATCATCAAAATTTATTTTTTATAATTATATATATATTTATATATTGATTTTATATGTATATTATTCATGATTCATATATATTAAAATTATCTAAACTGTTCATCAAAACTTAACCATTGTTCAAGGCCCGTTTCTTCACACACTGATTATTGACTACGGACTGTTCCGCTTACCTGATCAAGACTATGGGCTCACGGCGGGTGTGACCGTCAACAGGGGATTGCTTATCTGCCTCCTAGGCACGTGACCCACCTCTGGTGTGTCAGGGTCGTGATTGCCCAACTCTTGTTTTTGTATTATATTTAGGACTTACGAGATTGATCACTGTTTTTTTCGATTCAATCTCTTGCCGTGCTTTAATTTAATATCGATAAGACAAGTTTAAAAAAAAACCAACAAAGTATTTACACTCATTCACTCACTCACGCCTAGGGCAACTAGCATAAAAAAATAAAGTATCAGTTATTGTTTAAATCAAGAAGTAACTTTCTTGCAGAAAATAACACACTAGTCAATAACTGGCAATGCTAACACCACAATTAAAGCCAAAGTGTTAATATAATACAATGTTGCCAAATAGTTTCGGTTTTCAACCAGAAAATATTACTTAATATAATACCATATTTCCGATATGATTTAAGTTATACCTTGCTGCTTCTAACAGAAAAAGTTCATCTTATAGCAATACCCTTTTGTACTATAAAACCCGTTAATTTGTTTCAGTTTTAAATATAACAATATAATATACAAATTGAAAGTTTGGTTACTCAACAGTTCACTGACGCCACGTCACACTTGGCACGACCAGAACTCCGTACAATGTACACGCATACCGGGATGCCGGACAAACTCCTCTTCCACTTTATTAAACGATACGGTCTCACAGTGCCGATTCCCAACCAAATGAAACAACTGTGGCCTACCCGCGGAAGCCCATTGCTCTGTCCCCTCGCACTGATACTGGACCAAACCGGTTTACTATTTATACTACTGGCCAATACTCACACTACGGCAACCGGTCACGGGCATAAACCAAGTATATACATACACACCACAAAACAAAACTAAGATAAAATCCAACTTCATCACATTGGCACAAATCATCATTTGGTGAAGGGGTTCATTTTATTTTCAAAGGAAGGGTCATGTTCTCTGCAAAGGGGAGATAATCATGAAATTCAAAATAGTGCGAGGTCATTTAATTCTCTATTTCTTTACAAGAACCATTGGGTAGAAACTTGAAATTTACATGAAAGCTTCCTTACGTGAAATAATTACTCCTGGGGATAGGGTGGGCTACTGAAGGGAATCAAAGTTTACATCTGATGAAATATAGGTCGTGTACCTCAGTATAATAACCCTTATAAGAAGTCTCATGTTTGCATTTAAGCTTTAATATGGAATCTTTTGTCCACATGTTATCATATTTCAAAATGGATGTTTGAAGCGTAAATATCATAAAGTTTTTAACATTCCTCGTCTAAGAGGGCTATAAACTTCAGAATTTTAGTAAAGGGCTTCGTGTACATCAAAATCAAGCCTTTTGATTTTCTCAAATACAATTCATATGAAAGTAGAGAAGAAGATTTTCTAAGATTTCATAGATTCTCACTGTATGACCATAATGTCCCCACCCTAAGGCCTGACCCAGACCCTGGGGCCATGGATTTCATAATCTTGATAAAGGGCTTCATTGACATCATAATTCATGCATTTAGATTTTCTTAAATATATGTGGAAGTAGAAGAGAACATTTTCTAATTTTAAAAACAGGTTTGCTTTATGTTCATATTAACCCAGCTTTAGGGCCTAAACCCCTTACAAAGAGGACATGAATTTCAAAATCTGAGTAGAGGACTTCATGGGCACTATAATCATGCTTTTATTTTTTGTTAAACACATATGGTGTTATATCTTTATCCGGAATTATACTAACTTACATAATTGGTTTTTGTACTACCATATTGTGTGACCTAATTACCTTGCGCAATGATTAATAAAGTAGTTCTGAGTTAGCCATCTTGTGTCCTACACGTGTTGTCCCTACATAACATATGGGACTAGAGAAAAATGATCTTTTAAAATTTAATACATTTTTATTACATGGTTATATTGGCCCTGAACCCCTGACCCACCAATTAAAACCCCTACCCGTTGGATAATGAAACTTACAATTATGATAAAAGGACCCATACTCATTCGAATATCTATTCAGTTTTACTTTAATATTAATAGCTTTAAAGAAGATGCTTTTCCAAATGTTTTACATATAAACACTATGTACGTAGTTTGGTCCCACCCTGGGGTTAGAACCCTTACCTTGGGGATCACCAAATTTACAATTTGAGTAGAGGCCTTTCTAGTCTACATCAGTATGCATTTAGTTTGCCTTACACGTTTGCTATTGTAGAGAGGAGGATTTTTGAAAAATGGGAACTTTTTGGCAGTTTTTGTCCCGCCCCTAAGGCCCAGGGGTGCAATACTCCTGAAATTTACAATTCATGTGCCTCTTGTCCCAAACATATGCTTCATACTAAAAATTCAATGGAGTTAAAAATGTCCAATTGTTAATACACGGTACTCAACGCAAGACGATGATTGCAATAGCTAGGTCATCTGAGTGACTCAACGTTTAGAAACAGACTGACACAAAGATGATAGGCAACAACAGGTGATTAGAACTGCTAATTTGGGTGAGCTGAAACGGAAGGAAAAATGATATTACAACATATTTTCTATAATCTAAATACATGTTCCAAGCAATGGGAGTTGCCCCAACTCCACCCCCTGCTTACTCCTTAAAGAAAAAAAAATTACACCCGAAACCAGTAGATATAGAGTATGTAAAAATATAAAGTCAGTATTCTACGGGGCCATATTTCTACAACCCACACGGAGAATAATGACCCCAAGGACATAATTTCTACGAAGTCATCCAATTATTCTACAAAAAGTGCTGGTCAAGTGATGACCCCCGTCAAATATTCTCGGGATCTACTTTTTCTGTCGGGGTTACAGTGAAGGGCTGCAAATTTAGACTCTATGCTTTAGCACTTGCAGCTTTTAAGGTTCTTTTTGCGTGCCATACCTGCTGCGACACGGGACCTCGGTTTTTGAGGTCATATCCGAATAAGGGCCGTTGTATTTCTTCCATTTCTAAAATTCGACATCTTGCGTGAAGGAGCCTTCACTACCTATTTTAACGTCTTAGGTTTGACGCGGCCGCTCCGAGCACGGGGCTCGAACGCACGACCTCCCGATCACGATGCGAGAGCTCTACCACTGAGGCACTGCGACCGGTTCGATTTTAAATGATTAGTGTGTTGAACTATTTGTTAGAAGACAAAATTACGTGGAAGAATAATTAGAAAACTTAAAATCGATATTCAATGTTACAGAAATGAAGTAAGATTAAATGTACATTAAAGTGTATTTAGCATTGAATGCATTCAATTAAGACGAGTCAATCAGTAATTCCACGTATAACTTATCTTACTTCGTTTCGGCTTTAGTAGTTTAGATTGATATAAATGTGATATTTCATATTCCGTTTACCTGATCAAGACAATGAGCTCACGGCGGGTCTGACAGGTCAACAAGGATGCTTACTCCTCCTAGGCACCTGATCCCACCTCTGGTGTATCCAGGGGTCCATTTTTGCCCAACTCTTGTTTTGTATTATATTTGGGACTTACGATATTGATCACTGCTCATTATCTCTGCCTTTCTATTTAGACTCCCTAGATATACACATGGGCACCTATATAGATGTTCGAACTGCGGATTCGGTAGATTAAACAACTTAACGGCCGAGTTCCCCTCCATATACTACGAACGTGTGTATTAGTGCACGGAAAAGTGTACGTTTAATGCAACATACAAGTTTAGACCAGCCTAAATTCATATGTAAACACAGACGGTGAGGATAACAAACAATGATCAATCTCATAACTCCTATAAGGATCGATACAAAGTGAACACAGACCTCTGTATACACCACACGTAAGATCAGGTGACCGTGTCTAGGGGGAAGAAAACTAACGAAAACAAAACTTTTAGTCAACAGATGCATGGAGAAGCACGGTATTTGAAAACACGAAATGAAGGAAACACGCGAGAAGTACATTGAGGTTTTTTTCAGAATAAATTTCGTATTCCTATATTTTCATTTCATGTTTTGTTGCAGAAGGAAAGATAATTTGTTTCTTCTTATCGTCTTCACTGTATTATCTGTTACTTCCGATGTATTAACTTGGTGTTTGTTTGGGGTTTTTTTCAGAATGTGTTACACATTGTAAGCTCTCCTACCGGAATAATGATGGGAATCGATAAAACATCCGGGTCACAACTTTACAATATGCAGATCATTACAGGGGAACCATTTGTCGTTCATGTTTATGATGCAGAGACATCTACACCATACAACGGTAAACATTATTCACATCAAATTCATTCAATATATTTTATTTCATGTTTCATCTATCGAATATCGAGGGCATATCATATTGGGTTTGTCATTTTCGTTTCTTTCTTTTTTTCTCTTTATTTATTTATATGATAGAATGATTTGCTAAGATTTAACAAATTAAATTATTATTGCAATGATTATTATTGGCATCATATCATTCATGTTAAACTACAAATGAAGGTCAAAGCTATGTCTTGAAAACCGACAAGGTTATTATCTTGCCGCCGATTCCTTAAACTCAAATTTATTAACAAGGGAATAGATGATGTCAACATAAGCAACATTCTTTGTCATAAAAATGTCCAGCCGTGTATTCCAGCATATTTCGAATTCAAGTCTAGACCCTGCATTTCCTACAAATGTACTTCCACTATTGCATCCAAACGTTTTAATTACAGAGAAACTCTACAGTGCCTAGATATTGACAATCTTATACTTAATCTACCTATGTGTTTTTGTTATTCGTCTTCTTCCAACTATAGTTCAGCTGGACATGTCATTACTGGTAACGTTAATACAGTTGACAATGAGGACTTATGATCACTTATTCTAAAGGCCCTTAAATCAGCAAACCTCGGTAAATTCATTCATTTAGCAACAAAACGTCATGCCCATTCTAAATTCTGTCAAATATTATGCTAGACGAAGAATCAATTGTGAAAACCTTGTCAGAATGGATAAAAAGTGTAAGAAGAATATCAAAATCCCATGTCAGACATGTTGGAACAAAAATAAGTACCAATGAACTGGAAGCAATCATAAACTTAGTTTTGTTGCGTGAAGAATGTTTTGGTTCCAGCTGACAAAGCTTGTAACAAAATTGTCTTTGTAAGGCAACAACTGCATTTCAAACCAACTTGGTATTGACTTTACATTTGATAATCGTTATAATAACCATAAAATCTGCGAAATGCTGACTTTAAACGTAACTTTTGAAATCTCTACAACTTGTTTGCAAATAGCCTGCCTTGATTCAATAATTGATCATATGCAGAACAAGTTCTTGCATATCGACAAAAATGAGATACATACACACAATATGAAGATGATAGAATGTTGCTAGATAAATATGAGGAGTCGACGATGAAAAAGCTGAGATCGTCCAGTTTGTCATAAAGATGAGTTGTTAGTTTGGAATAATTGCCAGCTGTTCCAATCTTGAAATTATTTCCTTCTAGCTAATACTTTACTGACTGACTGGACATAAAAATCGCGCGAGTATCCGATCTGAAGGCGGAAACAGACGAGTTCTGACGACGGATAATGACGCACATTAATGAGCATCGTACTACATGGCAAATTCTGTATTACACCGCCTGGAATAGCAGTCTATTCCATACAAAAAGGCGAAGTTAAACATCGTGTTCAAAATAATCAAAAAAAAAGCCTCATATACAAAAGTCGAGTTTATGGCAACACGGACCATCGAAAAGTGAAGGTAGGATCAGTGCCATGGAGGAGTAAGCATCTCTGCTGACCGTCACACCCGCGTGAGCCCTTAGTCGAATTTAAAGTTAACGGTATTACCTGTAGTCAAAATCTAGTAGGAAATTGAAAGTCTAACAAGGGTATGACAAATCAGTCCACATATGACCTTGTGATAATCTGTAATTCGCAAATTAAGGTCAATTATAGCGACGTTAGAACTTGCGAAATGATTGACTTTAAACGAGATTCTTATAACCTGCACATCATTTTTTTGTGAGTAGTTGGCCTCGCTTTAAAGTTCCTCATAAGCATAGCATGCTCTTGCGTATCGATCAACTGGGAGACATAAACACCATATGCAGGTGATAGTGGTATATTACCACATTAGAAAGGGAAAGTTGACGATTGCAAAGTTTAACAGTCATCACGCTATCATATAATGAGTTGTACAGCTGCCATTAGAGTCGATGTTAAGTAAGATATCCTAATATCAAGCGATATGTCAGATTCTGTGGTGTCCCTTATATCGAGTTCTTGGATATATCAAGATGAACATAATTGTGAAAAATTAATGATTGTTAATTGCAGCACATCATCTGTTGCCTATATGTAAGGTTGAAGGCACTGCAAGTTGTTTTTTTTTTTTTAATCCCGTAAACAGTTTTTGAACAAATTCTGCTTCATATGAATATAAAAATAGGTTCTGCCAATAAGGGACACCATTAGTGCCCACTCAGGACTGTAAGGAAGCTACATTAATAAATGCGATAAAACCAACGTTCTGTAATAAATACACGTTTTGGTCGCGTAAATGGAAAATTAATCACAAACGGTACACTACTGTATAATGTCAAACATTGCGAGCAAGGAATCGCATGGTTCACATGAAAATGGAATCATCACGTGATGGAGTCATGTGACCAGCTTCAATATAGCATGAGTTTATGATACACGAAAAGTGATAGAACAAGGGCAAGGAATTATTAAATCAAATTGTATTCAATGCAACTTTTTTGAAAACAAATCCTTACTTTACACAAATTTTAGGCAGGGAGACCAAGAATCTGTATTCTGACAATTAGTTAGAAAATATAATATATTGGGAAACTTTAACTGAAATTGCACCTCTTTTACCACCGATTAATTCAGAATTATTCTAGTACAAAACCCATCCTGCCACTTTAGAATGTATACAAATATTTCTTCAAATGTTGACCGAAGCCCTTATGCTATGCATTTAAAATGGTACATTAATATATTTCCATTTCCCCACAAAACTATACAAACTGTATGTCATGACGCATTTCATTGTGGACGCATCTGACCTGGAGTCATTTAGGTACTTTTCGTATACAGCCTTGTCAAATGTCCTCGGTTTCCTTAACTCGCTGCAGCATAGGATACCATGGATTGTTGGGAGACCCGGTCTCCAAGACTAAAATATATAGGATCTCCCATGGTGGTGTGGTTTGATCATGATGATATATCCAACGAGTTGTGTGCTTTCTATTCCCCTCGGCCAAGGCTCGGGGATAGGAAACACACAAACTCGTGGTAATATTATCAAACCACACAACATGGAGATCCTATATATTTAGTCTCTGGCAGACCGGGTCTTCCAACAATCGCATGGTATTCCTAGTCAGCACGTTAAGGAAACCCGAGGACATTTGACAAGGCGTTATAGAAGTACCTAAATGCACTCCAAGGTCAGATGACGTCACAATGAAAAAATGACGTCATGACATACAGTTTTGTATAGTTGTTTTGTAGGGGGAAAGAAATATATTATGTCACCATTTTAAATTGCATAGACTTAAGGGCTTGACGGTCAACATTTTGAAGAAATATTTGGTATACATTCTTGTTAAAAAGTGGCAGGATGGGTTGTACTAGGAATAAATTCTGAAAATTAATCGGTGGGTAAAAAGAGTGCAATTCAGTTAAGTTTCCATATATATTTTCTAACTATATGTCAAGAATACAGACATTTCTGTGGTCTCCCTGCCTAAAAAATTGTGTTAAAGTAGGTATTTGTTTTTTCAAAAAAAGTTGATGAATACAATGATTAATAATTCCTGCCCTTGTTCTATGCACTTTTAGTGTATCATAAACTCATGCCTATATTGAGCTGTTCACATGACTCAATCACGTGATGATTTCAATTTTATGTGACCATGGGATTGCCTGGCCTCGCATGTTGAAACCATTACTACAGTAGATGTACCAGTTGATAATTTTCAATTTTACCGACCAAACGTGTTATTTATACAGAACGTTGTTTAATCGCATTATTAATGTTGGCTTCCTTAAACATCGCTGAGTGGCATAATTGTGTCCCCTTTTTGGCAGACCTATTTTTATATTCATATTGAAGCAGAATTTGTTCAAAAACTGTTACGGATTAAAAAAAAAAACAACTTTGCAGGTTCCTTCAACCTTAACATATAGGCAAACAGATGATGTGCTATCAAATTAACAATCATAATTTTCACAATTATGTTCATTTGATATATCCCAAAAGAACTCGATATAAGGACACACAGAATCTGACCATATCTGGCTTGATATTTAGGATATTTACTTAAACATCGACCTCTAATGGCAGGCCTGACAACTAATATATATGATAAGCGTGGATGGACTTTAACTTTGCAATCGTCAACTTTCCTTTCTATGTGTAATATACCACTATCACCTGCATATTGGTGTTTATGTTCTCCCAGTTGATTCGATACGCAAGAGCATGCTGGATATGCGTATTGGAGGGAACTTTTTAAAGCGAGGCCAACTACTCACAAAAAAATTGATGTTGCAGGTTATACGATCTCGTTTAAAGTCATCATTTCGGCAAGTTTCTACGTCGCTATAATGACCTCTATTTGCGTATTACAGATTATCACAAAGTCATATGTGACTGATTTGTTCATTACCCTTGTTAGACTTTCAATTTCCTACTAGATTTGACTACAGGTAATTACCGTTAACTTTATTTCGACTAAGGGCTCACGGCGGGTGACGGTCAGCAGAGCATGCTTACTCCTGCCATGGCACCTGTATCCTACCTTCACTTTTTTTCGGAGGTCCGTGTGGCCCTAAACTCGACTTTGTTATAGAGGCTTATTGATTAGTTTGACACGATGTTAACTTCGCCTTTTTGTATGGAAACAGCTGTCTATTCCAGGCGGTGTAATAAGATATTGTCCTTAGGACCGATGCTCATTAAGTGCGTCATTATCGTCGTCAAACTGTCTGTTTCGCGCCATTCAGATCGGGCATACTCGATGCGATTTTTTGTCCATCAGTTCCAGTAAGTATCATTGCTAAAGGAAATATTACAAGATTTGAACAGCTGCAATTATTGAAATGCTGTAAGAAAAAACATTTATACTCTCGAAATCTTAGGAAAAACGGAAATCAATCTGTTATGCTTACATGTATAATCAATAGCAAGCCATTCGGCCATTCCCAATATTTAGTTGTTGCAATAACATTTTCGATGTTCCCCATATATGCTCTACCTATTGAGTTAATTTTCCAAACTCTGTCCAGTACAAAACTAAATATCGAAAGAAAACAGTACATGTACATGAAACTAATAAAATGAAGGAATTTATAATTAATATATAATTATTATTTGATTATGTGTAATTAGCGACCTTACTATATATATTACATGAACTACCCTTTTGACGGAATACCCGATTTCCCTTGGACCTGTACAAGTTAGAAACAAAGTCTATGAGAGAATTCTATGTATCACTCCAACTATAACTCTGGTCGGTGTTGCCCTTGCAGTTATAGTAAAATTTTTTCCACGTGACATAGTCATATCTCATAGAACAGCATAAGACAAACTGTAAAACCAACTTGCGTTCGAAACCAAGCTTCATGATATTATTCAAACGAAATCACAAATGTTCAAGCATAACATTAACTGTTGCGTAGATAAAGTTGTATCCTTTCCATGGAGTGTGTAGACATTATAACTTTGCTAGAGCTTTCCAGAATTAAAGGAGTCCATTCTTGAGTTTCGAGCATTATTCCAGGAGTATGTGTACTAATTTGGTAATTGACTATTCCCTGTTGAATGTCAACTGGAGTATTTCTTCGTGTGAAGTATCCGACGCCCAACAATGGAAATTCGTAGAAAACACCTGGAAAATGAAAACTTATCTTAAAATAAAGTTTTCTTTAACGTATACCATTTGAGCCAGTAAGGTATGAATATCAGCTTAGAAATCTCCAAATTGCGAAATTGGAATTAGGTTCAAATACGTATGTTTTGATTTACCAATAACTTACTACTGTCACACGTCGTGTTTATCGTATTGAATCTCCAAACCCCGAGATCGCCCATTCACATTCTTCGACCACTCTGTGTGTGGCACACATATATCTTCACAACCTCCGTTCAGGTAATGACAGGACCTATACCAAATTATACAGGAATAATGGATTTCAATCGATTCATAAGAAAAAATCCATTACGTTATAAACGCGGTAATGGATACATCTTTCAAAATTCATAGACAGGGACATCACTTACACAGAAAGCACGACGTCTGAACACAGTAGAAACATCACCCTCACGACAAGCACGAAAATCTACACAGTGAATATCCACCTTAGGACAAGCTCAAAATCTGGCACACAAGGAACATCACCTCACTACCAAGGTACAAAATCTGATACAGGGGAACATCACCGCAGTACAAGCACGAACTCTTACACAGGGGGAACATCACCTCAGCAAGCCACGAACTCTTACACAGTGGAACATCAACCTCAGTACAAGCACGAACTCTTACAAGGGGACATCACCTCAGTACAAGCACGAAATCTTACACAAGGGAACATCACCTCAGTACAAGCCGAAATCTTACACAGGGAACATTCACCTCAGGACAAGCACAATCTTACACAGGACACACCTCAGATACAAGCCACGAAATCTACAACGAGGGACATCACCTACAGGACAACTCAAAATCTTACAGGCACGAAGGAACGGCACAAGTACCAGCACCAATCTTTACAGTGGGACATTCACCTTAGAACAAGCTCAACATTTTGAACAGGAGAAACTCACCCCAGGACAAGCACCAAAATTACATACGAGGAATATCACCTCAGGGACAAAGCTCAAAATCCTTACACACCAGGAACATCATCTCAAGTACTCTGAAGTATAGATATTAAGAGCCATGTTTGTGTTCTTATTAGATATACTTATGTAGTCCTTGGACCATGTCTATCAACAAAATATGTTTGGTTATTCCTATCGGGTACTAATTTGTGCCCCCTTATTGCAGACTTATTTTATATATATCATACGAAGCAGGAATTCGCTTCAGAAACTGTACGGAGATAAAAAACAAAAAAACTCTCCGTGTCCTTCAACCTTACTCTATAGCATATAGACGATGCCTTATCAATTAACAATATACTTTTCACAATATGTCCATTTGATATATTCGCCCCACGAACTTGAAAAAAAGGACACCACCAGAATCTGGACAGATGTCCTTTCACTATTTGGATTATTATTTACTTAATTTGGACTCTAATGGCAGACTTGACAACTAACATGTATGAATAAACGTGTGACTTTTGACTTTGTCAATTGTCAACTTTCCTTTTTTAGTAGTAATGTACCACTAATCACTGCTTATGGTGGTGTATGTCTCTAGTTGATTCGATTACGCAAGGACATGCCATGGTATGATATTTTAAGCGAGGCCAACTACTAACCAAAGTTAAGTTGCCAGAATTAAACGAATTCTGTTTAAAGTCATCATTTTTGCAAATTCTTACGGTCGCCTATAAGACCTTGTTTGCGATACAAATTATCACTAAGTCATAATGTTGATTGCTTTATTTCATAGCTTGTTAGACCTGTCATTTTCCTACTAGATTTGACGACGGGTAACCCCGTTTACTTTGTTTTTCGACTACGGGCTCACGGCGGGTGTGACCGGTCAGCAGGATGCTTACTTCCTCCATGGCACCTGATCCTGCCTCGTTTTGGCGAAGTCCGTGTTGCCCTACACTCGATTTTGTATCTGTTTTTATTGACTATGATTACGTTTGATACTTTGCTTACTGTCGCCATTTTTATACTCACAACAGCTTAAATCTTACACGGGAGAAACCTCACATGAGGACAAGCACACCAATTTTACACACCGAGAACATCACTATAGGGACAAGCACTCAAAAGCTTACACAGTTGAAACTCACTCAGGACATGCACGAAGTTAATCAACCTAAGGACAAGCTCAAAATCTTACACACGAGGAACATCATATCACGATAGCACGAACTCTTACACAGGGGGAACACCAATCAGGACAAGCTCAAAATCTTTGCACTTGAAAAACTCACTCGGACAAAACTCAAAACTTACAGTACGAAGAAAATCACTAAGACATGCACCAAAATCTAACAAGAGGAGGAACCATCACCTCACGACAAGCTCAAAATCAGAATTAGTTCATCAAAGAAGTACATAACTCCTGAATTTACAATCTGGCAAAAATTCACGGAAAAAGCAAACACCTCCTCAGGACAAAACACGAAATATTATATAGGGGAAACATCAACTTCAGGACAAACTCAATCTTTACACCGAGGCAACAATCACTCAGGACAAGCACGGAAATCTTATACAGGTGGAATCACCTTTATACAACTCAAAATATTACACATGGGGAAACTCACCTCATGACAAACACGAATGCTATACATGTGGGACTTCAACTCAGAACAAGCACAAAATATATATTACAGGCACGAACATCTTACACAGGGGAAACAAGCACGTAAATTTTATACAAGAAGAAATCACTCCAGGATAAGGATGGCACGCCCTAACAGAAGAAGGAACACCACCATCTCAGTGAGTGCAGGAGAACACTAGTCATTCTCAGGACAACATTCATATTTTCGTCCCTTTTTGTGAAATTAAAACCATGAGGCTCATGGGCCACATCGCACGCTGAATGACTTGGCCAATGCCGTTGTTCAGCAGTTGTGATTTTTTAAAAGAAATTCTAATCCATCTTTTCCTGCATAAAACATTTTGGACCCATTATGTGGCCCAACCTGGCCAAAAGGATCTCCACATATCTGAAAATCATTCACACTAACATGGGAATATGCCTAATATCAATTATGACTAATTATGAAAATTACTCGTTATGGTTAAGACAAGGCACGAAGGTCACGCATCCATAGCATTGGAATGAATTTATATTACCTCGTATTATGATAATTGGGTCTCACTCATGGTGGATGTGAGCCGGTCGACAGGCGAGCTTATCCTCCTAGTATTACTGATGCTATCTGAACGCCTTATCATTTGAGAAATCACTAATATGATATCTCTGGTGACAAAATATTCGCATTCACGACACCTTGTCTAGAGGTTGTAAAACTTTTTTGAGTAGTTTTCATACTCAAGCTCATACTCGTGGGATGTAAATCTTTATTGAAACTTTGATATAATCATTCTATACTCAAATTGGGATGTTTTAGATTATGCTGTAGCTTTGGCGTTTGATCTGAGTTGTACTCAACCAAACTGACTCGGTGCATAAGATAAATGAAAGGCACAAAGTACGAGTCGAGTATGAGACAAAAAAAGTTTTAACAACCTCAAGCCGATCCCATCTTAACAGGGTCTGTGTTGGTCCTATTCTTA
This sequence comes from Ostrea lurida, assembly GCA_903981925.1. Taxonomy (NCBI): domain Eukaryota; kingdom Metazoa; phylum Mollusca; class Bivalvia; order Ostreida; family Ostreidae; genus Ostrea; species Ostrea lurida. The sequence continues at coordinate 25,784 of CAJDSM010021507.1, forward strand.
TTTTTTTATTCTTGAAAGGAGTTGTGGCATTGCGTCAATGATTGTTAGCTTCACCCTCTCCATTCATAAGTATGTTATTAACCTCTTCTATCTGTTGTAACGATCGATCAAAATATGGCGACTTCTTTTGCATTTTCATTATATCCATCTCATCTTACGTTAAGCATTTTTAGTTTGTCTTGCAAAGTAGATTTTATATTTCCATTCATCCAAAAAGCAAAGAAATCCTAAGAAAAAAAAAAGAAACTGAAATAAGCAACATCCATATTTTTAAACACTGGTGTCCTATACTTCATGTTCAAATGCCTTAGTAACTTACATGAAAAGAAAAATTAGATATTGAATGGAGGTGAATCTCGATGGTTAGAAACCTCAATATAATCATATACGGTTACCACTTTTGATGCCACCAGGGATGCGCCATTCGGACAATTCTACTGAGGTGATATCGGCCTATAAAAAAAACCAAAGAACAAAAAACAAAGGGGTCCCAATGGTTTCTATCCCTATAAACTTTAGCAAATCTACTTCTAGAAGGTTTCCAAAAGTTACCAATCTGTCAAAGTGAATTTGGTGCTGTTAACATATTCGATTGGTTTATATACGCAATCGATTACTATAAAATCTATCAGAACGATTGCGAATCTTTAATTCCGCGCGAAATAAAGACAACTTCGCCCGATGAATTCTTGATCTCTGGGAATTGATCAAATCCTTAAACTTTCAGTTTATCGAATCACCTGTATATTACTGAAACAATGTTGTACATCTAAAAATATTCAGAAATTTCATGTGTTCCAACGAATCTCGTCCACTAAGAAATATTTTCCCTTTTAAAAACATAAATTCTTAAAAAATATGCTTCTATTCTAAAACACATCTAACATCTCAGCTCAATGGGACGATTGAACATGAAGATGCTTTGACCTATACTGGATCTAAAATCATCAATTTAACTCATAACAATATGAATACATGATGGAACCAGTTAAATGTATTTATCACTGCACCATCTTGGTTCCTCTTGAAAATAGGAGAAACTTTAAACATATTGTGCAACAATATTTGTCAGCAGTGGTGTAAATCAAAGTGGATTCCAAACATTCTGAATAACGTTTAGTAAAATTTATATTCACAAAACTATTTCCCAAATAGATATCATTCAAACGCAGGGACCTATTAAACATTTCATGACCATTCCTTCACGATAATTTTTTAAATCATTGACAGCTCCTTCTTCAATAAAAAATGGAAAAAGAAGATGCTCATATTTAGTGATCAGTAATTCAAAATTACTTTCGTAAAATCTGCTCTGATTTTATGCACACAGTTGTGCAAGTTAATATGGTTAAAAAAATTGCTGGAGTTGACAATATCTTCATAGTCTTTCATCATGATTTGGTCTTCCAAACTGTGTTGGAATATCATGAGCACCGAATTTGCTCTGTATTGGTGGACCTGTTATTTATTTCTTACGAGACGGAATCTATTTCAAAGCTTCCCAACGATACGAAAAAAAAATTGTATCTTGCTGTGGGCTTTCAATTCGATATTTAGATATAACGGACCAATTTCATCAATTTAAAAATAATCATTCATTAAAATGTCGATTCGATTACCAAAAACAAAAACAAAAAAAAAAAACAAAAAAAAAAAAAAACAAAACGACACCACATTTCATCTAGCGGTATTTTATTAACGGCAAACGTGGAACTTAAAGCTATATGACTTTCACTTCTAGATCTTCACAAGTTGATATTTATGTGTCAGTCACTAGTATATCATTATCACTTGGATATGTGTTTGTGACTCTCAACTGATTCAGATACACAACAGCTTGTTCTGCATTATAATGAATTTTTTTAAATCCCATTATTACTACTTAAAAACACGTGATGTTGCGGGGTTCTACATTCTGTTTAAAGCCAGCACTTTTACAAATTTATATGTTCGTTATAAGATATTAGTTATACAGGATACAATAGGCTCATTAGCTATATGCGCCCTGAGTTGCTTTCGTATCGATTAGTATGCCTTTTTAAGTTGATTTTAAAGAACTGCTATGTTAACCTGTCAGGTTAGGGTAGGAACTCATGGCCGGTGTGAACGATCGAAGGTGTCCTTACGTCCGCAATGCAGCTTGATCCCACATCCCAATATTTATTAGGGATCCCATGTTTGTTTTTAAACGCTGTTCTTCATGGATTTATTGAGGAATGATTCATCACTTTCATTCACGTGGACCACCTTAAGTTTGTCTATTCAGAAATTATCACGTGACACCTTCAACTTTTTCCGACAATCTGGTTTCATACCTTATTACCAATGCCTGTGTTGCACCGGGATGTGCGATATGGGTTTTGATGTTTTTGGCGGATCCATTTTGGTCATTGAACTTTTAATCAATGAGTTTTTCAAGCCAGATATCCTGAAGAAAGTAGTAACGAAAGCCAATTGAATTTAAAGGAAGCATTAGAAAATTTCCCCTGTACGAAAAACTAGACACTTCAAAACAAGAATAAGATTTGATTACCTTTATCTCTCATTCATGAAACTTCTATACACATGTATATGTATTTAGAAGATGTGTTTGTAAATTTAGTTTGTCTCTTAATGTATAAAAAAATATTTGCATTGTTGATCCAGACATGAAATACAGCAGATTAACAAAAATTACCTGTTGCTTGTGACGATCATAATAAAGAACTGGTTTATTCACATTTGCAGATGACAAAATAATTTGGGGAGCATTTCTATCTCCACGTTCCTCGCATTATTGACTTTCCCTGATATCAGGAATCCAGACAATTGTTAGCCTATATAATACATAAATGTATAGCTAATAGAGTTTGGCCATTCCAAAGTGTGCCATTTTCAAATACTTCATATGGATTGCTAAGTGAATACGCAATTTTGTTTTAAACATTTTCAAATTGGTATCACAATAAAGAAGATCACTGATTATAATTGACCTATTATAATGAAATATTTTCGCAAATGCTATAGTCGTTATTAACGATCTAGTTTGCCAGTATGGCCTGGCCATTGGGTAAAATGCTGCCGGGATGGCTTCACTGCAATTGTTAAGCATTCTTCGTACACTACATTTTGACTACGGCTTACTCTGTTACAGTGATAAAGACAACGAGGTCCCAGCGGATGTTATCGGTTGACAGAGGATGCTTACTAGTCCTAGGCACCTATCAACCTCTAGTGTAGCCAGGGATCGTGTTTGCAAACTCTTCTTTTGTTTTGTTATCTTCTATTTTAGGATTTGAATCGCTAATATTAAAATGAAACTGTACAACAAACCTATTGTGGACGTCCACGTGTTAGAGGATGCTGTTTGTTGAAGGTCCAGCATAAATTGTTTGACATTGTGCCAGAGTTAATTGGAATATACACGCGTACGGACTGGTTTAGATTCGATCCAGCCAAGAAGATGTAGCAATCCAGTCAAAATTACGAGGTCTTCAAAAATGAACATATGCAAAATTTCTTATGTTTTGTTAGGATTATGTCCAAAGCAATCTTGTTTTAGCACACAATGGAGCCTAGACAAAAATTATTGCAATTCTACCAATCTCTCATGGAGCTAAAAAATTATGCAGATAAATGCAATGATTACTAATATTAACTGGAAAGTACACATTGAAATTAATATTAATCCGAGCTGCTACATGTAAGAACAAACTGAATGTAGTATTTTCATATAGCATCTGATCTTTTTACCGTTGATAAGCTTTTTGCGTTTACATAGGCTTTTTATATCTCTGCATAGTTTTTAACGTTTCATGTTTATCATACATTTTCTAATTAATTACCTTTATTCATAGATTCCTTACCTTTTTTCATAGTTTCTACCTTTGGCTGCGGAAATAGCATGATAACGGTCTGATTTGTCTGGTGATTGATGCTTTAGTTCCTTTAAAGTTTGTTATCACTTCTGTCCACAAAGTAATAAAGAATCTAAGTTGGCGTCCACGGCGGATGTTTCAATAATAATAGATGAGAGCGCAGAAAGGGACGTAAATCCTCCTCCCCCGGTTGACGGAACTGATATTCCAACATTGTGAAAAACGTTGTTGCATTGTTCACGATGAACCTTTATCGAACCAGGAAGCGGTCTATACAATATATATCAATTGGAATATCATGCACTCAATTAAGCAGCATTGTGAACTCGAATTCTAAAATTGATCAAACCTAAAACAGAATTCTTTTTCGGGGAAAAAAGAACCGGGCCACCCGGGGGATTACTTCAGGACAGAATGTTCATCGACAAAGTAGATGAGTTACCTGTGCACGTCAAGTTGGTCTGTAGAGAGTTGAAAAACCTCAGCACAGAGGACACGTGGGGCCCGTAGGAGTTTTACACATATATGCTGGCAACCTCGAGAGGAGCATGGGTCTGCGTTGAAATTTGTAATGTTATACAGCTAGACAGGTTGTTTGTTTATGTGGAAAGCATAAAAAATTTGTCGCAATGGGCGATTACATAATGTATTATTGTCATTTGTTAATAGATCTTTTTGCATGAAACTTATTAATTATTTTTATTTCAGGCTATCGTGTGTGACTCTGCTAAATTTGTCATCAATCAAATGATGTTTTTTGAGTGCGTTAAAAAAGATCAAACTTTTTACTCAACCTGTGAAATAACTGTGTTATCGGAAAGAATCAAAACCTCATAAAACCATGCAAAATAATATTATTAAAGTGTTGGCGCGCTAGATGATTGCCACAGATGGACGTGAAGTGTTGACATCGAGAGTAAATATTTTATTCTTTTATCCACCCGGGTATACTCTATTATCGTTTTAAAAGTTCATCTTTCGCAAATTTCTTACGGGTCGCTAATGACCTTGTTTGCGATTACAAATTTCACAAGTCATATGTTGACTGATTTGTTTTCATACCCTTTGTTTAGATGTCATTTTCCTACTAGATTTGACTACGGGTAATCCCGTTTTACTTGATTTCGACTAAGGGCCTCACGGCGGGTGTGACCGGTCAGCAGCAGGATAGCTTACTTCCTCCATTGCACTGATCCTACCTTCGCTTTTGTCGGAGGTCCGTGTTGCCCTACACTGATTTTGTATATGTTTTTTGGATTATGATTACGTTTGACACAATGTGAACTTGCCTTTTTGATAAATATTACTGACAACATATCACATCAGAGAATATCGCTGAGTCAAACCAGACATTGGGCGAATACATGAGAAGTAATGCCATTGTTTTACCATTACTTCAAAGAATGCGCATTATCATTACCTTACATTACTCTATGTTTCTATATACGTACTGGCATTACTTACCATTACTGGGTCAGTAATGCATTACCCCATTACCATTACTTTTGTTTCCATCCCCTCTCCACCCCAAATCTCAATTAAAACAATCTGATCACGAGTATATCAACATATCTATATTAAAACATTAGTGTCATGAACTACTATGTATATACAATGTACAACAATTTTTGATAGTCTTGGTGATTGGCAATTTAATAATTCATATGGCGTATGGAAGAGAGAGAGAGAGAGAGAGAGAAGAGAGAGAGAGAGAAGAGAGAGGAAGAGAGAAGAGAGAGAGAGAGAGAGGAGAGAGAGAGAGAGAGCAGTGTCTAATATAAACACAAGTCTGTGAGCACAGGTCTCCAATCAAGAACACTGTTATCTTAACACATAAAATTTTACACATATGATACCACTATGTACACACACAAGATTAAAGTCCCCTAAAGTGTGGTTTTTAAGCAGGTATATAGTGGACAGAGAGAAGAATGTATTACTACATCAAAATAATTTTAAAGTAGCATAATCTGATATCTTTACGAAAATTAATTATGTCGGATTTTTTTTCTACGTATACATCTCAATAAGTTATGCTTTTGTACGTTAATTTACAACATTTGAAAGCAAAAGATAAAAAAAGAACATACTTGTTTCTAGATTATTTATGATATTACCAACCTAGTGTGAAAACAACAAAGTCGCTGAGATTGAGACTTGCGCAGTACTGTATTATTTGTTTTGCGATGTTACACGTGGCCTTTTTTCTCTTGTGAAACAATAGTATACTATTTAACAAACATATCATTAAGTATGGCATGTGGTATTTTAATAATATATTTTTTGCATTTACAGTTCAGAAATACGTCGAATATTAGGCTATTTACTACAAACATTTAAGCGTGATTTTGAACATTCTACAAGAAATGTACTTCCATATAAAGAAGATCACGTGACAATATGATGTCATTATCTCCTTTTTCCATTTATAGATTATCACGTTGTAGACACAATGTCATTTTGGAAGCTTTTTTCTCGCTTGTTGTTTTACATTTTGATCGAGCAGATTTCGAGGTTTGCATTTTTACAAGTTTTTATATATTTTTGATTTCCATAAAAAGAAATCACGTGTAAAAATTCAAAAGATAAAGATATGCTACTTAAGCATAATTAAAGTATTTAAATATGATGGGACCAAGATAACCATATGCATTGATTAGTATTACTTTATGGCCTCCTCATTTCCATCACCTACCCATCAAAAGTTAAACAAACTAACATGTATGTTTGGAAGACAATTATTGATCAAAATAATAATAATATTCCGGATCAAATATCACAAAACCACTTACAAACTTTTGTAAATTACAATTTCAAGTGGCAGCATATAAAAAATGGATTTCACCATACAAGTAGCTACATTACAGTTACAAATATTTGTTCACAAAGAAAATTACCTCATGTTAAATCCACTTGAAATCACAAATACAAGTACAAGTAATAGTGCTTAAATTTACAAAGAGATGAAATAAATGCACCATGTAAACAAAACTGAGCACCTTATGCCAAATATGCCATCACATAATGAGTATCCTTAACACAAAAAAAAAGACTAGTGGCAGGGGGGGGCAAGGGGGGTTTGGGGGGGTTTTTTAAAAAAATTAAACAGTGAGTGTGTAATTTGATTTGACTTCAATGCTTGGGTTTTCAATTTTGAATTATAACATTTACAATGATCACAAATTTGAAAGTTTTGGATTTCTTATATCCATATAAAATGTTAAAACATGTATGGTAGTTCGCTCCTTCGTTGTCGAAGATGACCCTATTTCATATTTGTTGATTGTTTGTTGTGGGATTAGGATTTGGCTGACCAAGTCCAATCTTGCATTGGAAAGTTCGACACAAATACACAAAGACTGGTCCAGATGGAGCTTCAGTGTTGATGCTGCTCTCTCTTTCCGTTTGCCCTCACTTGACATTGCTAAAGGGACGATTTCCTGTGGCATTTGCTCCCATCTTTCACGCTTGCGCGCCAAGCGTTTCGCGCTTGTGGGTAGGTGTTCCCAAGTGCCAGGTTGTATTTTGAAACGCTTGGGGAGACTTTGAGAGGTGTCCTTGTAGCGCTTTTCTGCGCCACCTTTGGTGCGTATCCGTTGTTGCAGTTCACCGTACAGGAGCGTTTTGGAATACGGTTGTTTTTCTTCTTCGGATATGACGCAGCCCAGCGAGTTGAAATCTTGAGCGGCAACATAGTGTCAATGCTGTACATGTCGGCTCGGCTAAGGATTTCGTATCCTGAATTTTATCCTGCCATCGATCCGAGAATTTCTCGAAGACACACTGTATGGAAAATGGTTCGGAGTTTTTGGTGTGCCTTTGATAGAGTGGTCCACGTCTGCTTGCAACATCATGCTGAACAGTTGTCGGAGGCCAGTACACATCCTTGCTTCACGACCGGAGTATTGGTTCCATCTTCTGAGAACATGGGCCTGCATACCATCATTGAAATTTGCGTACCATTGACGTAAATTTTGGTGGACACACGAATTCTCCATGATGAGCCAAAGACCCGATCGGTTGACGGTGTCAAAAGCTTGTTAGGTCTACAAAGGTCGTGTATAGACTACATTTTGCTCCTGACATTTTCCTGTAATTGGCTTCTGCAGCAAAGATCATGTCGACTGTTCCTCTGCCTGCACGAAAACCACACTGCTTTTCGGGTAAAAGACCTTTTTCCAGGTGGCACAAGGAGTCTGTTGAGCATAAACACGTGGCGATGATTTTCCAGCAATGCGAAGCAGTGATTATTCCTCGGTGGTTGTCGCAGGACTGTATGTTCCCTTTGCGCTTGTAGAGGTGGACTATTTTTGAAGCGTCCTTTGTTCTTGAGTAGGGTTTCGCTCTCCCACATTGACTGGAAAAGTTTCATTTAGCATATGGATTGTTTGAGCCTGCTGACTTTTGTAAATTTCGGGCAGGATTAGCATTCCGCTCCAGGAGCTTTCCCAGTTGACATCTGTTTTATGCGCCTTCTCCGTTTCTTCAACAGAATGGTTCATCAAAGAGTTATGTCATATTTTGGTGTTTGAGGTAGACGACTAATTGCATCCAGTATTGATTGTGACGATGGTCTGTTTAAACCAGCTCAAAAGTGTTCTGCCCACCTTTCAAGAATAACCAGTGTTGTCTGTAATGGTTTGCTTCCATCAGGAAGAGAGCAGAGGTGACGTTACCAGACGGCTGAGCTCCGTACAATATACGGACAGCTTGATATAACCCTTTTGAGTGTTGTGTCGCGTCAGCGCTGAAATTTCTTTGGCCTTTTCCAAACAGACCCGAACGAAGAAACAGCGCGCGTGGCGAAAAGAGCTCTTCAAGACACAGAGTTGATATTGCTGCTCTGAGCGAAAACACGCTTTGATGCGAGAAGGACAACTACAGAACCAAAGCTGGCTACACTTTCTTCTGGAGTGGCGAAAAAAAAGAGGAACGTCAGTGAATTCAGGAGTCGGTTTTGCCAATCAGAAACCGACCTGAAGGCAAGCTTTCTAGTCTACCGTTAAAGGAGTAAACGTCGTTCCATGACGCTCACACTACAACTGAAAGAAAGAGGACGTGCGACCATCGTTAGCTGTGTACGGCCCCACAATGACAAACCCTGTGGACATCAAGGACAAGTTTTGGAGTGAGGAGGCTTGATACCAGCATTGCCTCCACTCCTGCACAAAACACAGCTAGTGATACTAGGCAATGTCAATGCTAGGTCGGATTCGGATGCGAGTACCTGGGAACCACAAGTCATCGGGAACATGGATGATTGGATCATGTAACCAAAATAGGCTTACTCACCTCCTTAAATTTGTCACGAGAACCATTCACACTTAGTATTACAAACAACCACTATTAGGTCAGACTCGCCGAACAAGAAACAAGGACCACACATGGATGCACCCTCGTTCAAAACTCACTGGCACCTCACGACTATAGGCCATGCGTAAGAGATTAAAGACACAAGAACGATGATAAGAGTGACAAAGTCAATGTTGAGCGGACTGCTGGACAGATCATCACCGCTAGCATCATATGCCAAACTAACTTCACATCAACCCTCTCAGGCGTCCACAGGGAAAGAATTAGATTGATTGATTATTTCTTATGTATTTACGTGCCCTCTCGAAATATTTCACTCATAATGAAGACGTCACCTAATGCCGTCTGAAGGGACCTGCAATTTAGCGTATGCTCGAGCTCACATCGAAGCCGTTTGGAGCAGGGAGGGTATTTACCGTGTCACACCTGCGTGTGACGCGGGGCCTCGGTTTTTCCGGTCTTTCCTGAAATGACGGCTTATTCAGTTGCCTCTACGACACGTTAAGGGGATGCTGAGAGAACCTTTCTAACCGGGATCTCCCCACCGGGCTTCGAAAATATATGAATTGCATGGATTTCTCAAATATGATTAACATGCTATTATTAAAGGGGTGTTTTTGGAAGATCTAGCCGTACATATGTACCCCAAAGTATAGGTTAGGACTCACCTCCCCCCCTGGGTTCAATGTAAAAATCACATTATGGACACTCAGCAGCGGGTGAATTGCCTAGTCTCTTATAAAAGTAATTCAACTGTAAATGTCAAGTAATGTTACATAACACCAACATTTTGAACAATGCATAACCTTGCTTACATTACCATTACATGTAATGTAGATTTTTGAGTGCATTACACTATAATAGCATTACTTGTAAAAAAGCTATGCATTGCAATCATTTACCATTACATGATTATCTTTGCAATGCCATTCCAATTACACATTTATTCATTACCTCATATCTTGGTCAAGGAGTGCGAGAATTTCTATTTCTATATATTGAATTAGTTGACTTAGTTCACTTAAGAAATACGTGAAAACGACGGGACATCTCCAAATCAATCAAAATGTACAGCAAACACAGTCAGGACATTGTTTTCACTCGTGGTAATGTCTTTTGGTGGTGGTTAGGGTCTTCTGGTAGGTCTTTGGGGCTTCTGCTCTTTTGTTGGATGGCCTGTTTTTTGGTGTTTTTTTTGTGATCCTTGCGAGGCAGAAAATTGTTCGGGGGGGTGTTCTACATATGAATGAGAGGATCTATATTTCAAATTTTTGATATATCGAGCCACGTTTGTATTTTTATAATAGTTTTCGTTCATGTCAATTCCAATATATCCCACATGAACGCTAGAGAATAAAGGGACACAGACAAGGATTCATGCCGGTCAGACAAGGTGCTTACGTCCTCCTAGGCACCTGATCCCACCTCTGCTATGTCCAGGGGTCCGTGTTTGCCCAATTCTTGTTTTCTGTATTTCGATTTAGGACTTACGAGATTGATCACTGTCGTTTATATTTGCCGATTTACATTCGTGCTTTCGTACTTGGGATAATTATTGAACGATAGACATAAAG
>CAJDSM010021508.1:0-10598 GCA_903981925.1 Ostrea lurida
CCGTGTTGCCCTAAACTCGACTTTGTATATGAGGCTTTTTTATTGATTATGTTTGACACGATGTTAACTTCGCCTTTTTGTATGGAATACAGACTGTCTATTCCAGGCGGTGTAATACAGATATTGTCCATGTAGTACGATGCTCATTAAATGTGCGTCATTATCCGTCGTCAGAACTCGTCTGTTTCCGCCATTCAGATCGGAATACTCGATGCGATTTTTATGTCCATCAGTCCAGTAAAGTATATTAGCTAGAAGGAAATATTTACAAGATTGGAACAGCTGCAATTATTGAAATGCTGTAAGAAAAAACATTTATACTCTCGAAATTCGTTAGGGAAAACGGAAATCAATCTGTTATGCTTACATGTATAATCAATAGCAAGGCCATTCGGCCATCCAATATCAGTTGTTGCAATATACATTTTCGATGTTCCATCCATATATGCTCTACCTATTTGAGTTATATTTCCAAACTCTGTCCAGTACAAGAAACTAAATATCGAAAAGGAAACAGTACATGTACATGAAACTAAACAAAATGAAGGAAATTATAAGAATTACATATATAATTATTATTGATTATGTGGTAATTAGCGAACCTTACTATATATATTCATGAACATACCCTTTTGACGGATATACCACGATTTCCCTTGGACTGTACAAGTTAGAAAACAAAGTCTTATGGAGAGAATTTTTTCTATGTATCACTCCAACATAACTCTGGCTCGGTGTTGAGCCCTCTGCAGTATAGTAAATATTTCCCGTTGAATAGTCAATCGCCATACGACTAGCATAAGCAAAACCTGTGTAATGTAAACAACTTGCGTTCGAAACCAAGCTTCATGATATATATTCTAAACGAAATCACAAATGTCAAGATAACTTAACCTGTTGCGTAGACTAAAGTTGTATCCTTTCCATGGAGTGTGGTAGACATTATAACTTTGCTAGAGCTTTCAGAATAAAGGAGTTCCATTCTTGATTTATCGAGCATTATTCCAGGAGTATGTGTTGTACTAATTGGTAATTTGACTAGATTCCCTGTCTGAATGTCAACCTGGAGGATTCTTCCGTGTGAAGTATCCGCCACAACAATGAAATTCGTAGAAAAAACACCTGGAAAATGAAAACTTATCTTAAAATAAAGTTTCTAACGATACCATTTGATTCCGTAAAGGTATGAATATCAGCTTAGAAATCTCCAAACATCTGCGAAATGAATTAGGTTCAAATACGTATGTTTGATTACCAATATACTTACTACTGTCACACGTCGTGTTATCGTATTGAATCTCCAACCCGAGATCGCATTCACATCTTCGACCACTCTGTGTTGGCACACATATATCTTCACAACCTCCGTTCAGTATATGACAGGTACCTATACCAAATTATACAGGAATAATGGATTTCAATTCGATTCATCAAGAAAAAATCCATTACGTATAAACGCGTTAATGGATACATCTTTCAAAATTCATAGAAGGGACATCACTTACACAGGAGAAGCACGGACTCTGACACAGTAGAAACATCACCTCACGACAAGCACGAAATCCTACACAGGGGAATATCACCTCAGGACAAGCTCAAAATCTTGCACACAAGGAACATCACCTCACTACCAGTACAAAATCTGATACAGGGGAACATCACCTCAGGACAAGCTCAAAATCTTACACACGAGGAACGGCACAAGTACCAGCACCAATCTTATACAGGTGGGACATCACCTTAGAACAAGCTCATCATTTTGAACAGGAGAAACATCACCCCAGGACAAGCACGAACTCTTACACAGGGGAACATCCCCTCAGTACAAGCACGACCTCTTACACAGGGGAACATCCCCTCAGTACAAGCACGACCTCTTACACAGGGGAACATCCCCTCAGTACAAGCACGACCTCTTACACAGGGGAACATCCCCTCAGTACAAGCACGACCTCTTACACAGGGGAACATCCCCTCAGTACAAGCACGACCTCTTACACAGGGGAACATCCCCTCAGTACAAGCACGACCTCTTACACAGGGGAACATCACCTCAGGACAAACTCAAAATCTTACACACGAGGAACGGCACAAGTACCAGCACCAATCTTATACAGGTGGGACATCACCTTAGAACAAGCTCAACATTTTGAACAGGAGAAACATCACCCCAGGACAAGCACGAAATCTTACATACGAGGAATATCACCTCAGGACAAGCTCACAAATTCTTACACACCAGGAACCATCATCTCAAGTACTCTGAAGTAGATATTAAGAGCATGTTTGGGTTTCTTATAGATAATACTTATGTAGTCTTTGGGGACCATGTCTTCAACAATATGTTTGGTATTCCTAATGGGTACTAATTGTGCCCCCTTATTGGCAGACTTATTTTTAATATCATACGAAGCAGAATTTGTTCAGAAAATGTTACGGGATAAAAACAAAAAAACTTGCCGTGTCCTTCAACCTTACTTATAGGCATATAGACGATGCCTTATCAATTAAAATAATAATTTTCACAATTATGTCCATTTGATATATCCTGACGAACTTGTAAAAAGGACACCACAGAATCTGACAGATGTCCTTCATATTTGGATATTTTACTTAATATTGACTCTAATGGATGCAGACTGACGATCTGACAACTAATTGTATGATAAACGTGATGACTTTGACTTTGTAATTGTCAACTTTCCTTTTTTATGTAGTAATGTACCACTATCACCTGCTTATGGTGTGGTATGTCTCTCAGTTGATTCATAACGCAAGGACATAGCCATGCGTATGATATTTTTTTAAAGCGAGGCCAACTACTAACCAAAAAAGTTAATGTTGCAGAATTAATACAGAATCTCGTTTAAAGTCATCATTTCGCAAATTCTACGGTCGCTATAATGACCTTGGTTTGCGATTACAAATTATACACTCAGTCATATGTTGATTGCTTTATTTCATAGCCTTTGTTAGACCTGTCATTTTCCTACTAGATTTGACGACGGGTAACCCCGTTTACTTTGTTTCGACTACGGGCTCACGGCGGGTGTGACCGGTCAGCAGAGGATGCTTACTCCTCCATGGCACCTGATCCTGCCTTCGCTTTTGTCGAAGGTCCGTGTTGCCCTACACTCGATTTTGTATCTGTTTTTTGGACTATGATTACGTTTGATACTTGGTTACTTCGCCATTTTATACTCACAACAAAGTATGATTACGTTTGATACTTTGTTACTTCGCCATTTTATACTCACAACAAGCTTAAAATCTTACACGGGAGAAACCTCACATGAGGACAAGCACACAATTTTACACACGAGGAACATCATATAGGGACAAGCTCAAAATCTTACACAGGTGAAACATCACCTCAGGACATGCACGAAGTTAATCACCTAAGGACAAGCTCAAAATCTTACACACGAGGAACATCATATCACGATAAGCACGAACTCTTACACAGGGGGAACACCACATCAGGACAAGCTCAAAATCTTGCACTTGAAAAACATCACCTCAGGACAAACTCAAAATCTTACATACGAGAAACATCACCTAAGGACATGCACAAAATCTAACAGAGGAGGAACATCACCTCACGACAAGCTCAAAATCAAGAATTTAAGTTCATCAAAAGAATTAATAAACTCCTGAATTTACATATCTGTCAAAATTCACGGAAAAAGCAACACCTCCTCAGGACAAACACGAAATATTATATAGGGGAAACATCAACTCAGGACAAACTCAAAATCTTACACACAAGGAACATCACCTCAGGACAAGCACGGAATCTTATACAGGTGGGACATCACCTTATGACAAACTCAAAATATTACACACGGGAAACATCACCTCATGACAAACACGAATGCTTATACATGTGGGACATCAACTCAGAACAAGCACAAAATATTATACAGGCACGACATCTTACACAGGGGAAACAAGCACGAAATTTTATACAAGAAGAAAATCACTCCAGGATAAGGATGGCACCTAACAGAAGAGGAACACCACCATCTCAGGAGATGCAGGAGGAACACTGTCATCTCAGGACAACATCATATTTTCGTCCCTTTTTGCTGAAATTAAAACCAGAGGCTCATGGGCCACATCGCACGCCTGAATGACTTTGGCCATGCCGTTGTTCAGCAGTTGTGATTTTTAAAAGAATTCTAATCCATCTTTTCCTGCATAAAAATTTTGGACCCCATATTGTGGCCCAAACCTGGCCCAAAAGGATCTCCACATATCTGAAAATCATTTCACATAACATGAATATGCCTCAATATCAATATGACTAATATGAAATTACTGTTATGGTTAAGACACAGGTCACGAGGTCACGCATCATAGCATGAATGAATTTATATACACTCGTATATATAATGGGCTCACTCATGGTGGATGTGACCGGTCGACAGGCGATGCTTACTCCTCCTAGATACTTGATGCTATCTTGAACCCTATTCATTGAGAAATCACTAATATTGATATCTCTGGTGACAAAATATTCGCATTCACAGACACCTGGTCTAGAGGTTGTAAAACTTTTTTGAGTACGTTTTCATACTCAAGCTCATACTCGGTGATGTAAATCTTTATGAAACTTTGATATAATCATTCTTATACTCAAATGGAGATGTTTTAGTATGCTTAGCTTTGGCGTTTGATCTGAGTTGTACTCAAACCAAACCTGACTGTGCATAGATAAATGAATAGGCACAAAGTACGAGTTCGAGTATGAGTACAGAAAAAGTTTTACAACCTCCAAGCCCGATCCCATCTTAACAGGGGTCTGTGTTGGTCCTATTCTTATTTTTTTATTCCTGAAAGGAGTTGTGGGATTGGTCAATGATTGTTATCTTCACCCTCTCATTCATAAGTATGTTATTAACCTCTTCTATCTTGTTGTAACGATCGATCAAAAATGGCGACTTCTTTTGCATTTTCTATTATATCCATCTCATCTTCGTTAAGCATTTTAGTCTTTCTTGCAAAGTAGATTTTATTTCCATTCATCCAAGCAAAGAAATCCTAAGAAAAAAAAAAAGAAACTGAAATAAGCAACATCCATATTTTTAACACTGTGTCCTATACTTTCATGTTCAAATGCCTTTGTAACTTACATGAAAAGAAATAGATATGAATGGGGTGAATCTCGATGGTTAGAACCTCAATATAAAATCATATACGGTACCACTTTTGATGCACCAGATGCGCATTTCGACAATCTACTGAGGTGATATCGCGGTCCCAATTTCTATCCCTATACAACTTAGCAAATCTACTCTAGAAGGTTCAAATTACCAATCTGTCAAAGTGAAATTTGGTTGCTGTTAGACATATTCGATTGGTTTATATACGCAATCGATTACTATAAAATCTATCAGAACGATTGGATCTTTAATTCCCGGAATAAAGACAACTTCGCCCGATCGAATTCTTGATCTCTGGGAATTGATCAAAGTCCCTTAAACTTCAAGTTATCGAATCACCTGTATATTAACTGAACAATGTGTACATCTAAAAATATTCAGAAATTTCATGTGTCCAACGAATCTCGTCCACTAAGAAATATTTTCCCTTTAAAAACATAAATTCTTAAAAAATATGCTTCTATTCTAAACACATCTAACATCTCAGTCAATGGGACGAATGAACATGAGATGCTGTAACTATACTGGATCCTAAAATCATCAATAACTCATACAGATATGAATACATGATGGAACCAGTAAATGTTTTATCATGCACCTATCTTTGTTCCTCTTGAAAATAGGAGAAACTTTAAACATATTGTGCAACAATATTTGTCAGCAGTGGTGTAAATCAAATGTGGATTCCAAACATTCTGAATAACGTTTAGTAAAATTTATATCACAAAACTATTCCCAAATAGATATCATCAAAACGCAGGACCTTTAAACATGTTACATGACCATTCCTCACGATAATTTTTAAATCATTGACAGCTCCTTCTTCAATAAAAATGGAAAAAAGAAATGCTCATATTTAGTGATCAGTAATTCAAAATTACTTTCGTAAAATCTGCTCTGATTTTATGCACACAGATTGTGAAGTTAATATTTTAAAAAAATGCTGGAGTTGACAATATCTTCATAGTCTTTCATGATTTGGTCTTCCAAAACTTGTGTTGGAATTATCATGAGCACGAATTTTGCTCCTGTATTGGTGGACCTGTTTTTATATTCTTACGAGACGGAATCTATTTCAAAGCTTCCAAACGATACGAAAAAAAAATTGTATCTTGCTGTGGCTTTCAATTCGATATTTAGATATAACGACCACATTTCATCAATTAAAAATAATCATTTCATTAAAATGTCGATTCGATACAAAAACAAAAAACAAAAAAAAAAAACAAAAAAAAAAAAAAACAAAACGACACCACATTTCATACTAGGGTATTTTATTAACGGCAAACGTGGAACTAAGCTATATGACTTCAGCTTCTAGATCTTTCACCAATGATATTTATGTGTCAGTACTAGTATTTCATTATCACTTGGATATGGTGTTTGTGACTCTCAACTGATTCGATACACAACAGCTTGTTCTGCATATAATGAATTTTTAAATCCACATATACTACTAAAACACGTTGATGTTGCGGGGGTTCAACATTCTCGTTTAAAGCCATCATTTTACAAATTATATGTTCGTTATAAAGATATAGTTGACAGATACAATATCTCATTAGGCTATATGCCCTCTGAGTTGTTTCGTATCGATTAGTATGCCTTTTTAAGTTGATTTTAACGAACTGCTATGTTAACCTGATCAGGGTTAGGGTTAGGACTCATGGCCGGTGTGAACGATCGAAGGTGATCCTTACGTCCGAAATGCAGCTGATCCCACATCCAATATTTATAGGGCTCCATGTTTGTTTTTTAAACGCTGTTCTTCATTGGATTTATGAGAATGATCATCACTTTTTCATCACGTGACCACCTTAAGTTTGTCTATTCAGAAATATCACGTGACCACCTTCAACTTTTCCGAACAATCTGGTTTCATACCTTATATACCAATGCCTGTGTTGCACCGGATGTGACGATATGGGTTTTGATGTCGGATCCATTGGTCATTGAACTTTTAATCAATGAGTTTTCAAGCCAGTATATCCTGAAGAAAGTAACGAAAGCCAATTGAATTTAAGGAAGCATTAGAAAATTTCCCCTGTACGAAAAACTAGACACTTCAAAACAAGAATAAGATTTGATACCTTTATCTCTCATCATGAAACTTCTATACACATGTATATGTATCTTAGATGATGTGGTTTGTAAATTTAGCTTTGTCTCTTATATGTATAAAAAATATTTGCATTGTGATCCAGACATGAAAATACAGCAGATTACAAAAATGTACCTGTTGCTTGTGACATCATAATAAAGAGAGCTGGGATTATTCACATTTGCAGATGACAAAATAATTTGGGGAGCATTTCTACTCCACGTTCCTCGCATTATTGACTTCCCTGATGATCCAGAAATCCAGAAGATGTAGCTATATAATACATAAATGTTAGCTAATAGGTTTGCCATACCAAAGTGTGCTCATTTTTCAAAATACTTCATATGGATTGCTAAGTGAATACGCAATTTGTTTTTACATTTCAAATTTATCACAATAAAGAGATCACTGTATAATTGACCTATTATAATGATAATATTTCGCAAATTCTATAGTCGTTATAACGATCTAGTTTGCCAGTATGGCCTGCCATTGGGTAAAATGCTGCCTGATGTGCTTCATAGCAATTGTTAAGCCATTCTTCGTACACTCATTTTGACTACGGATTACTCTGTTACATGATAAAGACAACGGGTTCCCAGCGGATGTTATCGGTTGACAGAGGATGCTTACTAGTCCTAGGCACCTGATCCAACCTCTGGTGTATCCAGGGATCCGTGTTTGCCAAACTCTCGTTTTGTATTCTATTTAGGAATTGATCGCTAATATAAAATGAAACTGTACAACAAACCTATTGTGGACGTCCACTGTTAGAGATGCTGGTTGTTGAAGTCCAGCATAAATTGTTGACATTGTGCCAGAGTTAATGGAATATACACGGATACTGGACTGTGTAGACCGCATCCTGATATTTTTAAGACAATTTAAATTAATCTAATGATCTTCTATTTAAATTGAAGTTTAATTTGAGATATTTGTCGTAGTAGTCTTTGTAAACGCTAATCCTTCTGTTGTTCTAATTGGACACAACCGGCCATGAGTGACGTAATAAACGGCCAGATTGAAGTTTGCCATAAACACTACATACAATGTTCTTATGTGTTGTTTTGTTTACTATTAGCACTATGTTACACGAATCTTTTTCGGATTAAGACTACAGTAACCCCCAAAAAAGCTCACTTATTTAAAGGCTAATAAAAAAGAATGTTGAAACGTATTTAGTACAATATGGTACCAAATTATGATAAGCATGAACTTTGTGTCTTTCCAAACGAAACTGGTGTCCCCGTTTAAAAGAATCAATCTAGAACTGATATCTGATGGATTTATAGAGTTGTATGTTAGGTGATAATTTTACCGTAGATCTCTGTATTTTTAGGTGACTTTACCGTAGACGAGATCCGTTGCGATAATGGTCACAAACATAAACATCCGTAACATGTCTGTGATCGCCCACGTGCGATCACTGGAAAGTCAACACTGACTGATTCCTTGGTTAGCAAAGCTGGTATCCATCGCTTCAGCCGAAAAGCAGGATGAAACTAGATTTACAGACACCCGCGAAAGACGGAACAGAGAGAGCTGCATTACCATCAGTAGACGTAAGGTACCACCATATTGTGTAGTGTTTTTCTAAGTTATTGAATGTGTGGTTTGTATTAATTTCTTGTACTTTTGATGAACACATTTATTAAGATCTCCAAAATATTCTGTGAAAATTATCTAGCAAAAGTATAAAGCTAAATTGACCGCTTGTTTTACAGTGTATCATACTAGGTACAATGCAAAACTCGGTTTTGTTTTCTCCACATTTTCAGAAGATCCAAAATAGAGCAAATTAAATGAATGGTTATAAATATTTTCTAGTGCCATTCCTCTGTACTATGATTGAAAAAAGATGATTGCAGTTACATTGTTGGGAGAAGGACCTGAAGTCGTTAATGATTTCTTGCACTTGATCGATTTCCCCCGGCCACGTTAGGACATTCTCCTCTGACAGGACAGCAGCCCCTGCGTGTCATGACGAGCTCTTTGTCGTCGTAGACTGCGTTTAGGTGAAGTGCCGTTGAATTTCTTTTAGGTTAGAAATACTCAAGTGACTTATCGCTATTGGTTTTCCCCTCATCAATTGGGTGTTAACATTGAATTACTTTTAACCATAGGATTTCTTTTATCAATAATTCTGGTATGAGATCTTTTTGAGCAAGAGGGGAATGAACATTAAATTTTAAGTGACACCTGGAGCCTGTTTCATCAAAGGGTAGACTTACGCCCTAATTTTAAGGCTTAGATCAGAGGGCTTACGCCACATATGTTAGTGGAACGGCGTCTTTTTCTGACAGGTGTGAAATTTGGGCTTAACTTAAGGCGGTGTAATGTTACGTACTCTTGATGAAACATTAAATGAGTGGTCTGATTCTCTTGTGTTTTAGCCCGGGACTTACGCCTTGCGTAAGTTGCGCTGGCGTACGACCTTTGATGAAACAGGTCAGGGCCTTGTGGCTAAGACAAAAAATACCAATATTTGTCTCAGAAACTGAGCACATCTTTTTAGAACGTCTAAATTATTAAGTGATGAAGAAATAACAGCCACAACCCAACAATTTTAGATCTCATTGCATGCTGCTTATGAAGTGCATGATATTCCAATTGGCTATATATTGTATAGACCGCTCCTGGTTCTACGATAAAGGTTTCATCGTGAACAATGCACAACGTTTTTCCATGTTGGAAATCAGTTCCGTCACCGGGGGAGGAGGATTTACGTCCCTTTCTGCAGCTCTCATCTATTATTATTGAAACATTCGCCGTGGACGCCAACTTAGATCTTATTCTACTTTGTGGACAGAAAGTGATAACACATTAAAGGAACTAAGCATCAACACCAGACAAATCAGACCGTTATCATCTATTCCGCATGCCAAAGGTATAGAAACTACTGAAAAAAGGTAAGGAATTATGAATAAAGGTAATTAATTATGAAAAATGTATGATAAACTATGAAACGTTAAAACTATGCAGAGATATAAAAAGCTATGTAAACGCAAAAGCTATTTCAAAACGGTAAAAGATCAGATGCTATATGAAAATACACAATTCAGTTTGTTCTTACATGTAGCAGCTCGATTAATATTAATTTCAATGTGTACTTTCCAGTTAATATTAGTATCATTGCATTATCTGCATAATTTCTTAGCTCCATGAGAGAATTGTAGATGCCAATAATTTTGTCTTAGCTACATTGTGTTGCTTAAAAACAAGATTGCTTGGACATAAAATCCTAACTGAAAACAAAGAATTTTGCATATGTTCATTTTTGAAGACCTCGTTATTTGACTGGATTGCTAATTCTGTCTTGGTCTGGATTCGAA
>CAJDSM010021517.1:606-10790 GCA_903981925.1 Ostrea lurida
CAATATGACCTACCATTGAGTCAAATGCTGGGCCTCATGTAGGTTTCATAGCCATTGTTAAGCCGTTTTTCACACACTGATTTGACTACGAATTGTCCCGTTTACCTGATCAAGAATATGGGCTCACGGCGGGTGTGACCGGTCAACGGGGAATGCTTACTCCTCCTAGGCACCTGATCCCACCTCTGGTTTGTCAAGGGGTCCGTGATAGCCCAACTCTTGTCTTTGTATTCTATTTAGGACTTACGAGATTGATCACTGTTTGTTATCTTTGCCTTTACTTTTTGACATAATTTTGACATCATAAATGTTAAAAATGTACTTGGCCACATCTTTATATTAAATTTTACTTATGTTATTTTGAATCTACACTGAAAGATGTTATATTCATGAAAGTTTGGTGAACTTTCATGGTTGTGGCCATAGAGAAAACCTTATTGAAACGCAGCAAAAACAGTAAATTTTATGAAAACCTTCGTTCGTTTTCTTTGCCTTTACATCCAATCAGAAATCTGAAATTAGAATACATGTATATAGAGGCAAGCTACCTACAAACAAGTTGTCAGTGCAGGGATTTCAAAAGTTACGATGAAAGTCAGTATTACACAAATTCTGTCTTTGTCTATGTCTAGCTTTGTATTGTTGGGACTTACGAGTTTGATGACTGTTGATTATCTTTGCTGCATGTTTTTCTCTGTAAATTAAAGAAAATATGAATATTTTCGGTCATGTTTGCTGTATCGAGTGTTACCATGATGAATTATTGTGATATTGATAAGGAATGTAAAAAAAAATGTCCAATGTGTTAAAGAATATCAGTTTAAGGTTTTCGTTATGCTAGGAATCTTTAGTCAATGTAAAAGAACTTTTTTGGTCCTATTTGTTATTGCAGGGGGTGGGGGGCTCTCTACTGAAATGTCACTTAGGGTGCATTAAAGTAGAATAATTCAAGACAGCATTGATTTACGCACCTAAATTTGTTTAAGGATTATCTTAATCATTTTCTAAGATATTTCCTTTAGGAGGTTGTGTCATATTTTACTTAGGAATGTTTCGTAATTATGCCTGCAGGTCTTTGCTGTATTAAGTGCTATTCATCTCCGAAAACAGGACAAAGAAACATTTTTTTACGCACCCTATTATCCAACATCAAACATTTATAGGATAAAATATACAATCAATGAAAAGGACATAACCGATTGCTACAATGATATCCATAATATCTTTGATAAACGTAGCAAAAATGTCACTAAAAATAGAAAGTACAGAAAAATAATATCTGTTAACAAAAAATGTTTGACTCTTGATCTTTCGAAAATGAAAAAACAACTTGCTGAAAAAGCCGTCTAATATCAAAGTTCCCAACAATCCTAATAATACGAGGCTCTTATTTCAAAGCTAAAAAACATTTGCTAAATTAAGTAAATATAAGAAGTGGAAATTTATAACAAAAATATTCTTCAGACAAGTTGGACCAACCTTAATGAGACAACCCTAAAGAATACTGGAATTGGTAGCATCAACTCAGAGAAACCAAAGAGAATAACAAAGAAAAGAGATGAAAAAAGGTATGAACCAGATACATGGCATACCATATTTCAATACTTGTTTAAAATCTACCTGATAGGCACTCGGAGAGACTAGAATCATTCATAACAAATTTATGGAACTCGAAAAGCCTAATCACTCTGGTATTTAGTAAACCGAAACTCTTTTAAATTTCTTCAAATTGAATACAAAAATTCCTATTCCAGTTAAAATTCTGGCAAAAGCCCAAAGGCTTGGACAATATTACAACGAAATATGCTGAAAGTAGCACACAAGTTATATGAATCCTTGTATATTGAAACTTTTTAACAAAGTCTTTACCTGCTGGAATTTAATCCAAAAAAATTGGTAATGGGTTATATCACACCTATTTTAAATAGAAGAACCCTCGATTACCCCAAAATTATAGAAGGAATAACATTTACTAATAGCATTGGAACAACTTTCACATATAATAGTAATCACTAGACCATCAGAATATAGACTATAATTTTTAATTGGAAAATAAAATCAATAGTACATGGAAAGCCTAGACTAGGATTCTCCTAAGGAAAGCTAGGAACTGTATTGATCAATTTTAATTGATGACAGTGTTCGATTATACATTATACCAAACTAGTGTGTTAACTATCACGACTTATATGTGCTCTTGCTTTGTAGAACTTCCACAAAGCAATTTGGATACAATATCCCATGAAGGGCGTATAGAAACCTTAAAGATCCTACAATTTAACATCGATTAAGTAGGATTATTTACAATCGAATAACATATGCAGTATGTACAGATACAGTTAATATCTCAATTAAAATCCGATAAGAAACTAACAACACACTCCTTTCTCACCCTGACAACTGGAGTAAGAACAAGGGGATGGTCTTAAGTCCAAATATATTCAAAATCATTCCTAAAATGATCTTTTCAAACCATTGCTATTCACATAAGACAATATTAACTCTTGAATCTCACTTTTTACTAACAACTGATCGGAGCCTTTATATATAAGTGCGATGTAGTCTAGTATTTGTAACCGACGGAATCGAACTCCTTTCACAGACAAAAACTTGAATGTGTTGTCCAGTGTTATTGTATAAATGAATGGTGTTTAGAAATCATACTCTAAACAACAAAAAAGTACATCATGCTTCAACAAAGGGACATTACACGAAAAGAAAAGTTTTTTACAACAAATCGGTACAGAGATATTAGGAATTTGTGTCTCAAACATATTAAACTTAAATGGACTGGAGGTCAAGATTTGCTCTCTTATCAAATCATTCTGGTTGAGCTCTCATTTAAAGAAAGCAAGATCAACCATTTATTGTAAGCTATACAAAGCGGTTAAAGGCATATCATTTAAATTATACAAAAGATGTAAAATCATCAGAATCACCCATCTAAAACTTTACTACATTTATTGACCAAACACCATTAAACCAATAGTTACTTATGGGTCAGATAACATATGGGGAGTGCGTATCAACATCAATACAAGGTAAAGATAAATGCCTATACGAAAACATTTAAAGAATTGGGAGATAGAAAAGCTGCATATAAAATTTTTGTAAATTTATACTGGATCAGGAAAGAAAAAGTACCACATAGCAGTTTTTGTCAGAACTAGGTAGACATCCAACATAATTATTCCATTATTTTTAGCTCATCTTAATCTTTATTTGCATAGACTCGAAAGCATGCAGAAATTCTCTGTTAACAATGCTTATAAATGAACAAAATAATTAGACAGTTTGTAATATCAACAGTTGTCTCAAATGCAAATTATTTATGCAAAAAAATTGATATAGTATGGTCTAAATGCAAATCTATGAAAACAACGACTTTAAAGAAGCAATTAAAAAAAAAATATGAGAAAGGAATTTTCTACATTACTGGTCAATGAAAAAGAGAGAATGTTGTAAAGCGGGTAAACTCAACATACTGTTTACATAAAAACAAATTTTGATTTGAAAAATATTTATCTTTAAAAACCGAACATGAAAAAAAATAATGCAAATTTAGGATAAGTGCACTAACTGAAGAATTGAAAGCGGGAGATATGAAAAAATCACACAAGGAAGGACTGAAAATACTACCCTTGAAAGAAAATGAAAGAATTTGTAAATTATGTGATATGAATTGTCGTGGAGGACGAGATCCATTCACCTGATTGAATGCCCTTTATATACAATTGACAGATATGTTTTTGGAAATTAACAAAAAATAATAAACTTTTATAGCTTATACAATAAAGAAAATTTCTATGGATATGTCAAATGAGAATATAGGTTGCTTACCAGACTTGGCAATTTTTTAATCAACATTTTTAAACACAGAAATAGTACAATACAAGGACAAAAAATTATAAGAGTGTTAATCTAATACCTAGTACAAGTTCTAAATGTCAAGTGTATATATATTGTACATGTAACTATAACTCTAGATGTTATAAACATTTATTACCAATAATAATCCCCAACTGCTATAATCTGCGCTTCAATATCATTTATTATTTACTATTATATATGTTCATTTTGTCTTTATCTGAATGTGTTACCTAATCAGTTTTGATTTTCTTCTTTTATATGTAATCTTGACTTGTATGCCCTTATGGGCTATGGGCCCTAAATTGGTTTAATAAAAAAAATCTATTCTAAATCTATCTGTACAACGATTAAGGTTCCGAAACTGTCCTTTTGTCATTCCTCGCAAACAATTCATACTTTGACATCAATATATTTTACAAAGAGTTGGGAAAACGGTTCTAAATCAACAGGCGTGCTTATGAAGGTATCTTAGAACTAAAAAAAAAGTCTCAAGAAATAGTGAGAAAGAATTTTAATTCAAGACCAGTTTTGGATGCATCTTAAGTAAGGAAAATTGCAAAGAATTGTCTTAATCTTAGAACAGCTACTAAAGTATCTCAAGTTGAACATAAAGAAATTACAGAACTCATGTTACTAATTCTTTGATCAAATCGTACTGTAGCATTGTATGGAGGTTTTGATAACTCTTTCAATTCTCTTGATGACACCTCAATTATTCGGTATAGCCTATTAAAACCACTAATCAATGACCTGTGTGCATCGTTGTATTGTAGTTTCATGTAAATTGCATTTTTCACGCAGTCATTGGTGATGTTCATAACATTTCAAGACCAAATATTTCCAGAATTATTATATCATTATTGATTATTTTTTTTTGTTTTCGTCCCGTTGAGAATATTTCACTCATTTTGAGGCGTCACGGTTGCCGGTGAAGGGATACAAATTTAGATATATGCTTAGCACTTAGAGCATTTAGCAGTGAAGGTTCTTTAGCGTACCACATCTGCTGCGACACGGGACCTCCGTTTTAAGGTCATCTCCGAAACACCCGTGATTCTCACTTCTAATTGCCGGGCTCTTTACAAAAGGGCAATTATTACCTATTTTAACGTCTTAGCTTTGACGTGGCCGTTCCGAACACGGGGCTCGAACTTACAAACTCCCGATCACGAGGCCAGAATATTATAAAACGCGATTCAATCTGTTTTTGGTATGAAGAATACACACAATCATGCCCATTTAATTGCTGAAAACATGCATAAATTTTATAAAATTGCCAATATGCCTAGTGCATTACCCATATAGGTGTCAGGCATGTTGAATTTTAACAATGCTAATATTCTGACTATCAGAGAGGCGAAGCAGAAACGCAGACAAACTGAGCGACTGTGGCGCAAATCAGGCCCCAAGACCATAAACTGAGAATATACTTAAGTCATTTTTTTTATTTCTTATATATTCAGATTTATAACACAGCTGTTTAAAACCATTAAAGGATTTCAAAAAGAAATCAAATGCAAACATACATTAAAAATTTCATTTGTTTATGGAAATTAATTCTCAAGTTAGCTGGATTTGAAATTTAGACTTAAGTCTATTCTCAGTTTATGGTCTTGAAGCCAGGGCTCACGTTACACCGAAATATTTACATTTAGCACAGGGAAGAGGTGGTCACACTCATCAATTCAGCTAAGCTCCAGTATTACAGGTGCATGGTAACAAAGGTGGCAGTAAGCAGCTTTTCAAAATGGTCAACATGCATCTTGGTAGAAACTCCACTACTCCATCATCTGCTGACATATTTACCATCAGATCTGGCTGGCATACTTAGTGACTCTTTTGTGCAGAAATCTATGCTAAGTCGCAGCTCCATAGCATGTGACAATCACAATGCACTTATTGACCCACCAGCACTCTGTGATGAAACTGTACTCAATCATATCCATCATGTTAGTGAGGATGAGGTCACACAATTGATTACGCCATCTGCCAACAAGAGCTATCAACTTGAACCTCTACCTAAATTCTTCGTGAAGCAAGGCGTCACAGCTCTTGTTCCCGTCATCACTGCTCTAATGAATAAGTGACTTTAAAGTGGTTCCTTCCAAACATTGTACAAAAGAGCTATTGTGACACCATTTATGAGAAAGGGTTAACCAGACCCTGACATACCAAAAACTACAGGCCAGTGTCTAACCTTACATATAAATTGGCGAAGTAAACAATGTGTTATACGTAATCATAGTCCCCAAAAACATATACAAAATCGAGTGTAGGGCAACACGGACCTCCGACAAAAGCAAAGGCAGGATCAGGTGCCATGGAGGAGTAAGCATCTTGTGCCTCTGCCTCATATGTACCTGAGTTGAACGAGAAGGTTTTATCAGCACAGAAACATACCTACTTCAGTGAGAACAATATACTGGAGCTATTCTAAAGTGCTTACCGACAGTGGTATAGTACCGATACTGCACTTCTGCTCGTTCAAAACGATGTAGAGCAGAAAGGTGTCTTGCTAGTGCAGTTGGACTATCGGCTGCCTTGGACACTATAGATAATTCAGGATTGCTGCAAGTACTCAAGGATCTTTGAATCAAGGACACTGTGCTCATTTAGTTGGCGTCCTATCTTACCAATCGAATCCAGGTTGTCAAAGTAAAGGGAGCAAAATCTTTTATCACCAAGTTGAGCCGCAGTGTCCCCCTAAGATTTGTCATCGGGCCTGTTCTGTTCAACGTGTACACATTATCTTTGGCACCCTTTTAAAAAGACAATCGTCTTGTACGCTAATGCTTATGTTGACGAATTTCAAGATTTGTAATGAAGTCATCGGGCTGCTGTTGTAGTAAATATCAGATTGAATCTTGATGAGGTTAGGTTAAGACCCGAATGGCTCCTAGTCACTTTAAATCAACGCAAGCAAGACTGATGTGCTAGTGATATCCTCCAAACTAATGGCCGCTAAACTGCACATACCATCAATGCAAGCAGGAAAACTCAATCACTCCTATTACTAATGCCAAGGGTGTATGTGTAAGCATTTACTGTCAAATGACCGTGACAACACATATATCATCAATATACAGAGATGCCTTCATCCACCTTAAGAACCTGCGCCAGCTGAGGAGATATCTGAACAGGGAGTCGCTGGAGTGTATTTTCCATGCCTTCATAACAACAAAGTTGCACTACTGTAACTTTTCCGCCTGTGGTTTACAATTAAAACAGATCCAGATGTTTCAATCAATCCAAATCGTTGTATCCAGAATTATCTCAGGCACCTGTAAATATGACATTATTACACCAGTACAACGCTATCTTCATTGGCTGCCAGTTCAGCAGAGTCTTCTTCAAGACATTGGTGTTAGTGTATAAAACTGTCTACAACATGACTCCATCCTATCTGCAGGAACTCATAACACCCTATGCTCCCTCCAAAACTTTGCAGTCCAATGACCGGAGCCTACTACAAAGGCCAATTAATTACCACCTCATCTATGATTCAATCTTGACCTCTAGTGTGGTTGGCCATAAACTGTGGAATGATCTACCATGTGAGATCAGACCTTTTGTTAATATCTGTAACTTTACAATCTAAACTAAGAATCACCTTTTTGCAATTTATTACTATTTAGTCTGCTGTCTTTTTCGTTAAATTTTTATTTTATTATTTAAAATATTAAAAATCTCCAATTATGTCAAAATACCATGTTGTGCATTCATAATGGAGTACTTACTTTCATCTACTAGTCATTTGTTTTATGCAACTTATTTTATTGTTACTTAAAAAGCCTTTAGAGCAGTATGGAATTTTCGCTTTGCAAAATTAATTCATTATTATCTCAGCTAATTCAAACAGACAAATGATATTTTGCTTCAACATTTTATTTTGCTATAAAAGGCACAGCTGATAAAAAGCGTCAAAAGCATACAAATCAAAATTCAATTTCTAATAAAAAGTGTTAGTATCGGGGTGACAAAATAGGGTCAGTCGGATGACAGTAGACACACATTTATTTTTTGGCTCTACTTATCAAGATCTACATGTATAAGTACCATTACACTTTATTAAGCGCTCGGGTTCCCTAGCGTAGCAGTAAAACGCATATCGAACGTCTCATCGCTGCCCCGGACCCGTAGTCTGATTCTTAAGTGCTCGACAGTGCTTGTGAGACGGTATGATGGTTGCTTGTTGCTCGAACAGACGTGGGATTCCTCCGGGTACTCCAGTATCCTCTCACATAAAGGACTATTTCACGCCAAACTCTAAACCAACTGACAAACCTTATCGTGTAAATAGGGCTGTATATGTCGTTGGTGCGAGAAAAGACCCGTACATTTTTTAGCAAATAAAATTAGCCTCTTCCTTTAACGCGGAAAAATGATGTAGTCGACGTGAACAGTTGCATTTCGACGTTGTATTTAGCTGCAATGATTTGTTTCTTTCAAAATATATCAACAGCAGCAAATCATACTACAGTGTTATGAGAGAGCTTGCTTGGAATTAAAAACAATTTGTTGCATACTTTCCAAACACCTTAATTCATTTTATCTATGGAGTTGGTTAATACATGGCTTGAATGCAGTCAATATGAATTGTGGGGGCGGAATGTGTGGTCGCATTGTAGTCGCAATGGCTTTTTCAGCTGAAGAGATTCAAATCACGTGACTATAATAGAGCCAAGTCTTAATCATTTTGAACCTTATAAGTCGTCGCTCGTTGCTATTTTTTTGACACTGATGCTTCGGCTCTCGCTATTAAGGATTATACTAATACCATGATAGATTGTTATTGGTTACTGCAAATTACCAATATATCACCACCTCGTATCGAAGTAACTTTATAATTTGCTAAGAATTAGTTCAAATGAAAACAACCTGGCCATTTCAGTGAAGACACATTTAATAATAAAAACTTGCTTACACTAGCTAATGGAAAATAATACGTCTAGAGTCGTATCGAAATCCGAATATATCAAGCACTTACAAAATCAGAATATGTTTTCATAGAGTTTACAATTAAGTATACTGATTATACATATTATATCAAATAATTCAGTTTGCTAATCAATTCAAAGTGGTAAAATATCTGCCATCTGTAAGTGGACATCAGTTGAATTCTGCATTTGAATTCTGCCCGTATGAGCTTAGCTGTACACGATATATTACAACACAGTGACATGGTAAACATACTAAACAGTGCTGATCTTCGCAAACGTATCACACACGGTAGAAGCAAGCAAGATATTAATTTGTTTCCTGTTCTTGGATATTACCATACCACTTCCGGCATTTTTCAATTTCAAATCCAACGAGCCTTTATAAATTGTGCCACCTGGACATCGACGCGTCTGGTCCCGTGATCGATGTTTTAAATTAAAACTACCCAACCGCAGAAACACGGACATATCGCGTCTACTCAATCTGACTAAACTGGGTTATTCAAATTAAGATTTGGACACGTAACTTGAGTGAATGGACAAATGAGCTGTATCAGCATAAAATGTGCGGGAAAATACAAAACAGAAAAATATTCATCTACAATTATTATATGATTTTCATAATGTTGAGAATATTAAGCCAATGCAGGTTTTTTTATAGATACATTTACCAGTACTTGGGGGAAGCGAGGTAATTTAGCAGTGTCTCTTAGACTTTTTCTTGATTTAGAACACTAGTAATCAAATAGAGGAACCTTTGTTTTAGATGCCAAAAATTGTGTTAGAATCATACTAAAGACTAAGATGTTTCATACATGTAGCAAGATACTTATGAAAACTGTAAGGAATTAATTAAAAACAGGTGTCAATTAATAATACCCTTCTTTATCCCACGGGCCACATTAATTCAGTGGTAAAACGCCCGTTTCGTAACCAGTACCTCGTCTATTCGAGCCCCGCTAGCGTCATGGTGGCGGCAAACTTTAAATGTTACAAAAGCTAGTGATTCCTCCTTCGCCAAGTGTGCAGCAATTAGAAGTGAGAATCACGGATATAAATGCCTTGTGTCGTGGCATGCGTTGCCACGTTAAAGAATCCTCATTTCTATGGCCGTAAGCGCTAAGCACAAGTCTAATTTTGTGACACTGCAACTTTAAATGGTGATGTCTCAATATACAGGTGGAACATTCTAAATTGTTCTTGTAAGGGTTATATGAAGTTTAGGACTCCGGAATAGGTGCAGTAACTCGTATTTATTCGTCCCATTGAATGGTATCTTAAATGTATCTAAAACTGAATCATGATTTTGATAACTTTCGTCGTTTGAAAGGGCAGTACGATTACCAATCGTGAAATTCACACTAAGTTTGCTAA
>CAJDSM010021521.1:22860-34110 GCA_903981925.1 Ostrea lurida
TGTTTTGGGTACAAATATATTTTTAGAATTTTTCTAACATTCTGGTTAGACACGTTAGAAAAGTGTCTAGTTTGGGTTGTGTTGGAGTGTTTTTTTTATCTTCATGATTCGAAGCACTATAAAGGAGGACTCCGTAGGATGTTACTTTTAAATATTCTGAATCTTTGTGTTGGTGCTGATATGATGTTGATTTCAAGATGTTGCGGAGACTGCGAAAATGCCTTGATCTTGCTTTTTGAGATACTGTTTGAGGGGCATCTGATGTGGAGTCTCCATCAATTGTTAGTTTTGTGCCCAAGGTTAACCGAATTCGTCTGTTGTCCTGTATATCCGAGTTGTTAAGTTTGATGGCTCTACAATTCGTTGGCGCAGTGTTATCTTCCCATCATGTGTTGGCTGTTTGAAGTATTGAATGTTTAAGGCATATCTGTTGCCAAAGCGAGTGCAGGTACTTCTGTTTTTCGCTTGATATGTCTATGATATGCTTTGTGGACAGTGGGCATATCATCTAGCAAAAAGTTGCAAAGATCTTCTAGTGTTTCATTTAAAGAGGTGTCAGGGTTATCCTCTTTATTATTTTTCACGCACTGGTTCTATTACTATAAGCACGTCTATGCAAAAGACTACGATGGTGGAAGAAGAATTAGAGAGAGCCACCGTCGAACTTGTGTATGAACTCCAGGTCTGTATTGATAAAAGCTGTCGTGTGAGAGATTGGTGCCGCAGATGCAGCTTGTGCTTGAAACTCGGTGTATACCATCTTGTGGATGGATATGATCTTATTTGGGATGCCAACGGTGTGCTGGGATTTTCCATAGAGCACGGTCGGTGGACACTGTTCCAAAGCTTTTCTATAGGTGCTGATACCTGAAGTTAAAAAGCCTTTTGTATAGGTTGAACAGTTCCATTCGTTTTGCTCTGCTCCTATTATTTCATGTTCCTTACGAAAGTGTAATAGCGATTTTGGATCGTATACAAGTGATCTTCCCTTCCCGAATCACTGCTTGTCTCCTTTTCTGAGTCGAGGCTAGCGGCACTGTTCTTGTGCTCGTTAATCCTTTGTTCAAGTATGATTCCTGAGCTGCTCTTTGTAAGCTTAGCTTTTTAGCTTTCAGATACATGAAGGAGATACCATTATTCTCTCCTAGTTTGTTGGCGTGGGGGCTGTGAGATTTCCACTTTTCTTGTTGGAAGTTCTACTTTATGGACTGGCTAAGTTTTTCCGGGGCTCGCAGCTTAATTTAGTGGTCCAGATGTTTTTGGCAGATGTTTGTGAGGAACTGGTGGGCCGACTGCTTTCCTCAGCCTTGTGAGGCATTTTGAGTGTAGTTACTCACTCAAAAAAACAATAAATTGGGGAGCTGGCAGGATATAGGAAGTATGATTGGATAGGGAAACTGTAAGGACAGAACTCTAGTTAACTGGCATTCATGTTTAGACAGAGACTCCGTTGATAAAACCCGAGTTGACATCAGCGTAGCAGGTACGAACATGCTCCGTTTCACCTCAGACCGAAGGTTTTGAAAAGTCCGAATACATCAGATTTGCTCAATCGATATATGGATGACCTTATATGTAGCCTGATGTATTAAGGAACAGAACCTTACTCCTTAGGATCTATCCGCCTATAGTTTGGCGATCCCAAAGAAGATCCCGGGATCCAGAGTGTGCGTCAGACATTGCGCAAGGCAACACAAGACCCAGTCGTCAGGAGAACGTCATTCATCGATGCATCCACAATAGAATGAGCTTATTCATACTTGAAATGGAGCAGCCATATGTTTCCAAGCTAGACCTGTCGTAACGGTTAACCAATCAGTTGAATTAGAACCTGCAGTCCGCCTCGATCACAATAAGCATTCAACAACCCATTATTGGAATATTTCGGTTACAAGCGTCTCACATTTTTGGAGTGTTCCGCGCTTACAGAAATTTTTCAAGAGGACTATCCGTATGTTATACCAAGGAATCCGTGGTGAAATAAGAATCCGATTGTCCAGATGATATTTCTTAGTATTGTGTGCAAGAGTCACAAGGAAGGAACCCGACGCCCCCGCGTTAACCATGTCGACATTCAAACGCTTCTTCAGGACCAATAGGACCTTAAAGCTGCTTGAAGTTCGTATCCAAAATGTGAATTCAACTCTGACCGAAATAACCCTGTCTTTGGACTATAGGTGTTCAGAAAAAGCTAGGTCATCCTCGCGAACCCGAGAGAAAGTGTCCGCTATTGCAAGACGCGCAACGATCCCCTCCTCAATGCGAGTGAAATTCAGGAGCTCCTGGGAATGACCGCATATGACTGCTCAGTTTATACTCTTAGCTATTCCACTGTGAGCGCGAACCCGGTTCGCCGTCTAACGCGTTCGGATATCGAATTGGCAATGGGCATTCCTAGCAGGGAAAGTCGCGTTACTTTTGAAAAACTTCAAAAACCTTGTCTGACTCCAGCGATATCGTAATTTCATATAGACAACAACCGAACAAACCCTAATCGAACGTCTCTAGTGGTGAACGCAAGAGCCCTGGTGGTTTAGGGGCCTGTGCTAACACAAGAGAACAATCAAGTTGTTGCTTTTGCAAGGCAGATCACTCCAGCGGACTAGAAATTTCGCACAGTCAGACAGGAGGAATGGCGCGTCTAGCTTAATCATCTGGGTAGTGACGAGAACATGTATAAACATTCCCTAGTCGACTGGTCACACTTGACGTATCGACATGAAGAGGTGCGCCTCACCTTCCGATAGTCGTCACCAATCATAGACCTTTACTTAGGCATTGGAAACGCCCAAAAAACCCCCGCCTTTAGAATCGAGCAGTTGTGAGGACTTAGACTTCAACCGTAACCAAGCTAGATGAATGTCTAACCGATCTGGCAAAGATAACCCGCGACCTGAACTACATGTCACAAACCCCCGTTGAAAGTCATACGACAAGTTCATAGGAGGAGGAGCATGGCGGAGAAATACCTGCATATCAGTGGCTCAGGAAGGCAACACTAGATTTATGAGCCTGGACCGAGTGAAGCTAGCAACCAGTTCAAATAAGCTATCTTGCAAGGCCATAGCACTTCGGTTCGCACTTGTCAGCAGACTGGCAGGAAGTCAAATCTCTGAATTGATAGCCCAGTATCGAGGTTGACTATACTGGAGACGAGGCAATTACCTACGAGTACAAACGAGATGATTGGTCGCAACTCCGACAATCGCGTTCTTATGAGGAGAACGGATGTTTGTCTTATCCGAAGTTCACTCGATCTCGTGAGTAAATATTGCCCATGAGGAGGACAGCCAGTGCAGTAAGCGCCCGTAACCAAAGCAATTTTGCAGATCAAAAACTAGGGTTTCCAAGGTAAATGACGAACGCTGTTGAGAAAAATGTCACTGACACTGTCTTGCTTGCCAAGAGGTGACGACAGGACCAGAAGACCGTTTCGAGCCTTCTGCAGATGTCGAGACATGCCGTCTGGGACCTTGGCAAATATCCTTAGTGCCGACTCTTGGGAACGGACCCCCTCTTCCCGACAGCAAGGAAATATTCTGTTCGTCGTACTTGTAACGGAATTATTATCACGGTACGAAATGATTCCTGAGTAGTCGAAAATCACTGAAACTCTAAACTTATACAGCCGCTGGCGACCTATAGTCCCGCCTAAACTGTTGGAATCTAAGTTAAATCTCCACATACTTGGTTCTGACCCTGAAGCGTCATTCACACCGGACAATGGGAGTCCAATTAATTCTCATTTTGTCAGGGAATTTGCTTGAAACCTTTGGTTATTCAGCATAGAAATTCGCAATATACTCCAAGAATGGGCAAAAAGACTAACTCCCAGGACTGAGTATCAAACAAACCGAGTTTTGATAAAAGCCAACGTTACGGAATTTCGCGCTGCTGCCCGCATTCAATAAGAAGAACAGTGGGGGAGTTTGCAAAAGAATTGTTGAACATTGGATATATTACTGACGAGCCAAATCTCCTTTTGACGATCACGCCCCATAGGCATAAATTTATATAATGGGCATAAAACCACTCGTCCATAGTCGTCTCGAATTTATCTAAGAGTTAGTTGTGCTCAGCCTACTCGTCAAAACATTATGTGCTTCGACATTTTCGTGCTCTTTCAACGCTCGTGGTAGAATCGAAGGGCACTCGAATACTTTTTGTTCAGCATGTGGGCACCCGGACGCAGCCAAATACAGTGACAAAAGGTACCAACTGCTTGATTGACAGTATCAGAATGTGTAAATTTGACGCCTAACATAGAACCTAAAAGTGATATGGTTGGACAGTTGGAAGAAAATCTCTCTTTCATACAAAAGTAAATCAGGATTAGAAAGAATGATAAACGGAAACATAGATGCTTAATTTTTTTACAATTGCTCGTTCACCGTTATGAAGTCTGTCGTTTGTGGGTGATACGATTGACTTGATGTAGAAAGAAATGATACGGAGAAAATGTGATCAGTAACATTCACTAATAAGGGTATGCCTGAGTATTGACCTCCCAAATTCTAGCGCAGTTAAGCTCTGCATCCCAGTTCTCGGACCAAAGTCAAGATATGGAAACTACATTGGGTTAAGCTCTAGTTTTTATTATGAGTTTTTCTACCGATATTTTCTCTCCGCCGCCCGGGAATCCACGTACCAACTCGTTTCATCGGCATCTTGATTTCAAAAGTGCATTCCCCGTGGAGAGTTATTTGCGCCCTCGTTCTCTACGTGACGCCAGACACATCTGCCGACAAGGGAGGTCAATGATACTTGATCAAGAACTTGAAACACCCACATATCTCTAAAATACATTCACTTAAAAAATCAAGCGTGCCAAATTTGAATTCCAGAGAATATCAGAAGCCGACATCAATGTCAGAGACATCAAAACGCGTTGGACCTCTCCGGCTGAATGACGCGCACAGGAGACAGATATAAAACGCAGATCGATCGGATCGTAGTATAGACATGATGTAAGCCTTGCTCTGCGTTGATGTGGAATTTGTAAAATGAACATACGTACTACGAACTTTAGTCATATGTAAATTTCTGGTCAAATTTTCGAAGCACCGTTAACTATTGTAATTTTTCTAGTAGTTTCAAGACTTATGTAATTTTTCTAGTGTGTCTACGTTGTGTTTGTAACGAAAAATCTGATTTTTGCTGTCAAAAATCCTATATTAAATTTATTACAAAAAATTTCAATTCTGGAAAGAAATTAGGATATACATGCGTAGGAAAGGTGGTTGAATTGCTAGCCACATTATCCATAGCATAACTGTTCTATTATTTACCAGAAACTAACTTATTTTGATACATAGGATATTGTTAAATGTTATAAAACCTAGTACTCCGCCAGATGTTTCCCGCGCTTTGTTGCTGTGTAATGAAATTTATTATTAGAACATAGAAATTAAAAAGTATGTCGGCATCAGAACCTTACCACTGTGCTTCTTGAATCTTTACTATCAAAATAAACACCGCTTTTTACGAAATTACGATCTCCTGATACCTTGTTACAGTTCGCCATAATTATATTCGTTTATTGAGTAAGTAACCTTCGAAAGTAACGATTACAAAAAAATCTACCCATTCTCTACGATGCAGATTTAAAGTCTAATCTGCATGAATTTTCATCATTAAACCATTGATGTATTATCGACAATGATTTACACCAATTGAAAATTTGACGTAAAAGAACCATTTGTTAATTAAGACATATTACAAATCAAAGTTTTTTAGAATATGATTGAGAAAATATATTATGTTAATGATATAACATATGCGCAACGTTTCTTATTAACTACATGTAACGTCTATTAATATCATCTATCGTCTACTCGTCCTCTTGTTGAGTTTTCTAGGGATATTTAGTGACTACTAAATAAAATTGGCGAAGTAAATTCAATGTTGTTTAAAGGCGTAACTCATTTCACAGTCTCCAAAACGGTTATATCAGAGTGTTTTAGGACATTAACATGGACCTTCCGGACAAGAATCGAAAGACAGGATTTCACGGTGCCATGTGTAGCGAGTAAAACATCCTCTGCTGACCGGCCCACCACCCGCCGCGAGCCTGTGGGTCGAAACAAAGTAAACGGGATTACAGCGCCGGTCGTCAAATTGTACGAAAATGACAGTTTAACAAGAGGCCGAAAACAAGATCAGTCAACCTATGAATAATCGCAACTTGGACCAAGGGTGACGTGAAACGTCATCTATAGCGACGTGGAAATTGCAAACCGATGACCTAACAGAAGATTCAGTTATTAAATCCTGCAAACATCAAACTTTTTTGTTTAGTCAGTTTCGTGGCCCTCTCGCTGTATAAAATGAAAAAAAATCCATCAATTTACGATATGGCAATGCTCAATTTGCGTAATAAGCGAGAATTTTCACTTGGGGCCAAGAGGCTAAACAATGATGACATACACATACACTCGATTCAGAGCAAGGTGAGAGTCCAGCTAAACGGAACCAGGTATAACTATATTGCGTAGGATGGACTGTAATAATGGATTCCCTACGAGATAGGTCTCACAGCCACTCTGCTATGTAAAAACTTTATGTATACTATGCTTAAAACTAGCTTTGAATACGGGACAATAAAGATGGCCTAGTAAAGCTTTTTTTTATTATGCCTTGCAAAGTTAGAAATTGAAAAGAATATGTCTTTATGCTAGATTTGATATGGTCATAAAGAAATATAAGGAATTAATTCTTTCCCTCAGGTCATCAGACTCTAGTCCTTCGAATGTCTTTTAGTGCCTCCCAAATACTTTTGATGGCAGCTTACAATGATCACTTTTATATAAAGTTTTACTCTGTTCATGTTCGGATATTGTGTCCAACATTCTGGTCTTGAGCATCAAGTAATTAGAAGAGACTTACATCTTTGGATTCGAATATTTGTCGCAATCTGGCTGGCTAAAAAATAATTGGTACCGTATATTTTGATATATTATTATGCGCCCCATTGGGTCGGAGGCCTCTAGCTGAGTGGATTGTGATTTAAAGTTTCCCCCCTTTGGAGGGTACTTCTAGCAGCCCGAAAAATGCGCATCTGTTGCATACCAAAATAATATGGTACCGTTAATTATATGATTTTAGTATTTTAAATGACAATAATTTTGACGAGCTAGAAAAAAGGTGTCCATATATTTTCATTTATCCATTTTCTAAATCGTGATATGGATTTGTTATTACAACTATAAATCATGTATAAAGGTTACGGCATGTCGGCATGGACATGAGTATTTGTTGGTAAATGAATTGTGTCCAAAGAGATACCTAGGCTTTTTGATGTATCAATTTCGTTAGTATCCATGTATTCTATTAGAATTGTTCACATTTTAGTATTCTTATCTAGAATTTTGCCTGGAAAAAGTATGCGTGTTCAAATGGATCCGCGATTTACGATTAATTACTTGCATGTGAATATGCCAGACTGCTAGCCCTCTTAAATGAGGGACATGAAGCCAGCAGTTTTGAGTTGCATAAATTTTATTATTGCATTTTTTCTAATGCATGCTTCATAATGATCTAATCACTGTTTATTTCTAAACGGTCCAGCAGATGTTTGAACGGTTTCATGTCTTGTGTGATTACAAAGGCTAAGGGATCAGCAGCTTTTCCAATGAGTTATACGTTCGCCTATGCTATTATAACAATTGTCTGCTCTGGATCACTAACCGCGTGGGTGTAATTGGTGGTGTAAAGTATAGAGCCGCAAATATATTGGACATATGCTTGTAAAAAAAAAGTGCCACAATTTTTCAAGTTGGCAACCCTCAACATCTGAACACAATATAAAAACAGATTATACAAGCATTTCTACATCTCAATTTTTGTTCGCATGCTAAGGTCCATACTCTGTGAGACGCGGAAAAATCTTTAATATTCTGTTAAGATAAGGAATTAAAATCAATGCCTTGAACTTTGACATACGCACGTGTAGCCAGAAAGAAAATGGGACGTGAGCTGTATTTATCATTTTTCGACTTTTAAGTGAACTCTGCTCGCAATCGCATACTCGATCCAAAACGCAAGGGCTGACTTTCAAAGGTTTATGGGGCTGGCCACACATATAGAAAGTTTAACAGGTAAACTCCTAATCAACAGTACGGTGTTCATACGGTAAATTTAGCTGAAGACCAGCGTGGTGTCGGCAAATGTACCATCCGCCTTGAACTGTGATAATTACACACGTTAGCTCTCAAATACCGACCAACAATATGTAAATCGAACTGAGGGGATATTGGCCTGATGTCTGACGCTTGTAGTACCCAAGCCCAGGTGGAATTTAGCCACACATAGACGGCACCCTGGAACTGTGTCAACAAAACATTAATTGTTAAAGCCTGAATCTGCATAGATGATGCTGACGTAGCTAAACACCCTGGAGCTGAGCACTACCCTAGGACTGCCACTATCCAGAGGAGATGACGCGAACAATTTGTGAACAGGAGCTGTGTGACTTACATACCTAAAGAACCCAAACTAGAAGAAACAAATAGAGCAGGGTTATTTGTGCCCACCAAACTCTCCAGGATACCCTTAGCCCAAGTAGGATGTCGAAAATCTCTTAGCTGTGGCTGCCTGTTAATATAGAC
This sequence comes from Ostrea lurida, assembly GCA_903981925.1. Taxonomy (NCBI): domain Eukaryota; kingdom Metazoa; phylum Mollusca; class Bivalvia; order Ostreida; family Ostreidae; genus Ostrea; species Ostrea lurida. The sequence goes on from CAJDSM010021521.1 coordinate 31,467, forward strand.
ATCCCTCGATACGGCTGCTAGTGCAAGCGGGATTTAACAAGAGTGATGCAGTTCTTGCAATTTATCTGATTGCAAAGGTGTTAACTTTACTTTAGTGTATTTGGTTGTGAAAATGCTTCGCGACGCAAATTTGGATCCGCAACGATGTGAACCTCCTGCTTAGGACACTTTGAGTGACCGGGATGGCGCGACCGTAGCCGTTTATAACCACAAAGAGAACTCTCTAATAGTGACTAACCCAGACTATGTAGGGCAATAAAGCACAAAGAAAACTGTAAGGCGTACGCTCACAAAATAGGTGTGGAAGCATATTATGTTAACGACTACTCTCCGAGTCCCTGAAACAGGATAAGACAAAACAGGTGGGAACGACGGCTGACATTGACCTTGAGTTGGAACTACGTGGCAAAACCTAACCACTAATAAACGGTTGACATGTTCTAAGGTGCAAGAAGGGAAGTGAGTGATAGGTCGGGCTCGGTTAATCACGGGATTAGTTCGGAGGACAAACCGAGGGCTGCAGACGACCAAAAACCTGCCAAACCACTACCTGGAACGTGCCGTCCATCATTGGAGCAAGGCCAGTGCTACTCCCTTTACATGGCGTGAAGTGATCACCTGACGAGTGTCCTGTCCGGATTTAAAATTATACATGACCCAAACTGAAGTAAGCCCAGAAGTATGCGACATCATAAACGGGAAACACTGAGGAGTAGCGAAATGTGGAAGTCCAAATAGGGACAGCATTTTATTGTGGGTCAAAACGTAATCATAAATCCAGAAACCAAAAAATGAGGGAACATACTGAGCAAAAAACCTCGCATGGCAGACCCAGGGTAGCACGGAACCTTCTCCGAACAGCAAAAAAGGGCGTAGAAATAGAGGTCAAGGTGCCATGAGGAGATAAGCATCCTCTGGCTGAAGCCGGTAAGAGGATTACAACCCAACCACCCGTTTAAGCAGCCGTGCCGCTTATCCTAAGACCGCAATGCCGCCTCTGTTCGACCAAACACAGTAAGCAACAACGAGCTGCATGAAAGAACAGCGACACGACCCATTTCCTCGCTGATAAAAGAAAGAAGATGGAAATGGATTGGCCATGTATAAGAATAGAACCATCGGAAATACCCAAGATAGCAATGCGTTGGACACCACCCGGAAAGAGAAAGAGGGGACGACCTAAAGAACATGGAGGAGATCAGTAGAGAAAGTAGATGGATTTGGGGTCAGTTACCAAGATTAGCAACAGACNTTTGGGGTCAGTTACCAAAATTAGCAACAGACAGACAGAGTTGGAAATCCACTGTGAAGGCCTTATGTGCTCCTGAGTACGATGAGGATTAAGTAAGTTAATTAATTTTTTCGAGTGATAATTACACCACATTGAAGTGCGTTTTAGTTTAAATGACGAAAGTAATAACTGATTTGATATACATGTATTGATATTGAATTAAATGCGCAATGTTTCAAATGATACGCCCATGAATCAAAGTATTGCACGCAACAATTGAAGCAATGAGAATTTAACATAATTAATGATATTTTCAATTATTTCCATTTATGTTGAGTTTTTGCTCCATAAAGTTTGCTTAGAGTTGAGAATTCCTTGAATGAAGAAACATCGACGTCTTCACCAAGCTTCATCTTCTAGGCTTGTCCCCTATTGAGCATCTGTATGTCCAAATATCCTCCTGGCACCCCTCAACCGCCTGGAGCGATAGAACAGACATGTTCGGTGTTACATGACTCGTCGGGAGAACTTTAGTTTAGTAGCTATAGCCCACAGGCCTAAATTAACCCCCCTCTCTTCTCTTCTCTCTCTCTCTCTCTCTCTCTCTCTCTTGCTCTCTTTTCTCTCTTCTTCTCTCTCTCCTCTCTCTCTCTCCTTTTGTTGATCAAAACCATCATCATCGGCAATACTACTATGGAAGTTTGACAAGGGATAGTAAGATAACCTTCTATTCAAAAAATTAAATACGATGTGCAGAATAAGCTACCTTACACTGCCATTTTGTGAACATCAAGAAATGTATATAATGTATATTAATTGTACAAATCACGTAGTGAATTACTGTTAACTTATGCGATACACTGTGATGTGCAGTAGCTATAGGAGATAAGTATAGTGTAAGGTTCACTATAAGACAGAAATAACGCAAAAACATCCGGAACTCCATAGCTAGAAAAGAACAGGATATACATCACTAACCACGGTTGTTACAAACAAAACAAACAAGAAAACTAAAATTATGCTATTGTACGGAAGCGTATTGCTGCCAGTTGAAAATATCTTTGCTATGTTGTACGTACGAGATACTCAAGTCGTACGTACGAGATACTCAAGTCGTACGTACGAGATACTCAAGTCGTACGTACGAGATACTCAAGTCGTACGTACGAGATACTCAAGTCGTACGTACGAGATACTCAAGTCGTACGTACGAGATACTCAAGTCGTACGTACGAGATACTCAAGTCGTACGTACGAGATACTCAAGTCGTACGTACGAGATACTCAAGTCGTACGTACGAGATACTAAGTCGTACGAACGAGATATAAGAAGTCGTAAATACGAGATAATATGTCGTACGTACGAGATAATAAGTAGTACAAACGACCTAATAAGTCGTAATAACGAAATAA